>APFE030570311.1:144241-220386 GCA_000404065.3 Pinus taeda
CTTGACAGTTGCTCCTGTTGCTGCTAGTTGACACAATTCCACTTTATATGTTGGAGTCATTCATGGAGACATTCTATATGCTCACGCCTGAGTTTGCAGTGCAATACCATCCTTTTCCATCATGTTCACTTGGTACCTTTTGGGATCAGTCTTTGATATCAGTGATCCGTTGTATTTTCCAGCATCATTGACAATTTATATGTGATATCCAGACATGTACTTGTTCGATCATGATCAGATGATCCATTATGTATTTTTCAGTCATTCATACTTGTATACTTAGTGGATCCGCTTGTACTTGATATGCGGACATGCTTTGCTTTCTCTGAGCATGGATATGCTCGCCTCAGATGGTGTTTCTTTCTGATCTTCTTTTGTGGTTGGCAGGCTGAATTCTGGTGAAGTACTCCTCGGTTTTTGGCAGATTTCCTTTCCATGTACTTGCTTAATATATTTCGGCCATCATTTACCCCTTCTGACCTCATATATTAGGGGGAATCTGTTATAGCTCCAAATCTCACTATTATGGTTTGTGATGCTGCACTCATGGCCTAGGGCAACCCCTCCTTCCAGACCTGGTCCAAAATCTAAAAAAACAGTGTTTTATTCCCTGTACGCGACATTGCCCTGAGTTAAACGCGTGTATACGCGGGTTCATACATACCTAACCCGCGTATATGTATTAAAACACTTTAAAAAATATAAAACTCCTTATTTTCGGGCGGAGATCGCGGGTTTTACCTGCTAATCACCTATTAGTGCCCGTGGCCTCAACTGTTCCCAACCAATTCCTAACTAAAAACTACTTTGGAATTGGTATAAAAAGACACCAAAGGGAAGGCCTAAGGGAGGAGAGAAAATAGAGAAAGGTTATTATACTGAGATTTCCCCCTGATCAGGTCTGAAGACCCTTGTGCCTTCTGCACTTCCCCCATTTGTACAGGAAACCCTTGTTTCCTTCTGATTTGATGTTCATCCCTTAGTTATGACATCTTGGAGTGAGTATTAGAAGGTGATCTACTAGAGGCTTGAGGTGGGATGGATCCAGAAGGAGGTTGAGCTTTGAGCCTACAAAAGTTGCTCAGGTGATATTGCTCTTTTTCTGTACTATTCTATTTGTCTAATAAAGAAACACGTCTTGTTCCCGATATGCTTCTTTCTTTATCTTAATGATGTTCATGTTTGAATTTCATGTATGAATGGATGTTTAAAGGTTTATAACTAACTCCTTTCAAAGATGATTTTCATGTAAATCTTTGTCCATATATTGCTGCATTCTTTGGAATTGTTGGTTTTGCAGGGCAAAGGAGCGAAAGGGACGTGAAGAAGGGTTTCGACCCTTGAGGAACTACCTGAACGTAGGACCTGAGGTACGTCCTTCTCACCTTAGAAATAGCTTTTTCTAGCATAATGGCTGTTCGTGTGCATGTTTCTTGGTTTAGACAACTTTCAGTCTGCTAGGGTTCCACCCAAGAGCCTTAGGGGATAAAATCCCTCAACATCGGGTTGTGGTGGCCAACCCTTCATAAGGATTCAAATGCATATTGCAAGGCATGTGATGTAGGCTGCTGGATAGGAAGCCCATTGCGAGGGATGAAATGCCTTTGAATCCACAAATGATGTTGCAAGCTTTTGAAAAGTGGGCAATAGATTTTGTAGGACCGATTAAACCTCAAGGAAATATAGTTGCGAGGTATATTGTCATTGCAATGGAGTATTTAACTCGTTGGGAAGAAGCCCATCTGGTGAAGGATTGTACGGGCACAACTTCCACAAAGTTTTTATTTGAACATGTATTGACACAATTTGGATTCCCAAATATTTTGATGAGCGACCATAGTATGCACTTCTTGAATGAGACGATCAACACACTAACGAAGGAATTTTAGGTGTATCATCAAAAGAGCAAACCTTATCACCCACAGGCTAAAGAGAAAGTGGAGGAGTTAAACAAAGTACTGAAAATGCATTGACCAAAGTATGCAATGTACAACGAAGTGATTGGGACCTATGCATACTCACAATCTTATGGGCTTATCGAATGACATGCAAGAAATTGACGGGACACAAGAAACTAACAGGACAGACACCTTTTAGGCTTGTCTATGGAGTGGAAGCCATAATTCCTATGGAATACATTATTCCTAGTCTGTGCATAGCAGCGCTCACAAGTATGATGGATCGCAGACCCCTAGAGGAGAGGCTTGCATAGTTGGATGAGCTTGAAGAAGAATGATTTTTGGCTGGATTTCACCAATAGGTCCAAAAGCAACATGAAAAGGCATGGTGCAACCAACACATCAAGCTATGCACATTCAAGGAAAATGATCTGGTTCTGTCGTATGATAGTAAGTTTGATCAATTCCCTAGAAAGTTCAGAATGCATTGGCTAGGGCTATATATTATTAAGGAGATTACCGACGGAGGCATGATACATCTAGTCAAGTGAAATGGAGAACCCTTCCCAAGAAAGGTGAATGGCAGAAACTTGAAGACATACACCAGAGATCCAGCGATGTGACTATATGAAAGTGGCATAATAGTAGCACTCTAGGTAGCCGAAAGGAGGCACGAGACTATAAATTACACTTCCCAGTAGCTATGCGATGTCAAGACTGCACAAAGCATCGAAGTGTCATAGGGTCTGCGTCAACATGAAGATAGCTGCATTGGCACGCAGATCTGCAGGAAGGTGGCCGTTAAAGTCACTATTCAGTATTTGATGGTTGGTTTGAGGCCAAGTAGGCATTGAAGGCAAACTTTATGGGTTAGATTATTGAAAATTTGTTGTCAATCTAACATTAATGATCTGAATGTGGGGGGAACGATCAAATTCAAATTCAAAAGGCCCTATAAATTACAAGTGGATGTCCAGTGAAAAACACTTGGCATTTTAAGAACTGATCTGTTGCGCTATCAAGAGTATATGGACCTTCCAAAATTTGAGGCTTTGAGGGTAAGTTCAATATTTGAAACATTTCCAAAGGAGATGCAGGACCTTCTAACTAGACTAATGTCGACACCCATGGGAGTTGTGTAGGAGATTGTGGAAGTTGAAGCTCCAGAGAGCGCCAGAGCAATAGTTGAGGTCCCTAAATCACCCCGCACACCGAGACCTAAGAAGGATAAGTAGGCTATAATCTCGATGTTATCCTCACCTTGAAATCCACAGAGGACAAAACTCACCTTGCCGGAAAAGGGGAAGGCCATTAATCTAGATGCCAACGAGGAGGAATCTGAAGAAATCCTGGTGGAAGAGGAGGATGTAGAGATGGAAGTTGAAACCTAGGGTGCAGATGCTATTACTCGGTTACCTCAATATGTGCCTCCACGCAAGGGTAAATACAAGGTGCTGAAGGATATAGATGAGAGAAAGATCTCTCTGCAAACTCCACTACTCGTAGACAATATTATTTTTTAGGGACTTCACTTGGGGCAGGTTCCTATGTTGAAATTTGAAGATTGGGACCTTGCATACCATGAGAAGTTCTTTCATTTAGTTATTGAGAAGCTAATGCGCCAGAAGGTCGACATGCTAGTAGTAATGATTGAATTGGAGCCATGTAAATGGCTCAGAGGTGTTGAGAAGGCCGAGTTTCTAAACCTACTCTGGGTGACACATTACCACCGCACCCCAATGACCATCTTCATCATCAAACAGCTGCTCTGCTTGGTGCATGACGGGTGCTTATGGCTGGAGGAGGACATCCCCATCAAAGACTATCTGATTCACCAAATTACATACCTACCTTACTCAGGAGAGGACCCATCAAACATTTCATAGGGAAAAGGTGCCGAGTTGGCCCTCGCGGAGGCAATGGAAAAGAAGTTTAAGTTGGAAAAGAAGAAGCGAGGGTATGCCATCTCCAACATTAATAACCCTACAGTGAAGGTTGTGACACAAATATTGGTAAGGAAGGTGATTCAAAAGTGTCGTGCTGATGAGGTGCCCACGCCAGTGGTTGCACTAGTGGCTCAATGAGAAGGAGTCTAGTTCAATTGGGCAAACTACCTATGCAGTGAGTTCCTTGTGAACTATTGCAAGGCACAGGAGTAGGGAAAAATGTTTCTTTATGCATGGCTCCTGTTGTCGATTGTATTGGTGGCATGGGATCTGCTTGAAGATAGCCATTTCCCTTTGGTTGCGTTGGACCTTCTAGAGGAAGCAAACTATGCTTCATTGTGGGTGACCAAGGACGCACAACATATTAAAGAAAGAAAGATACTTTGGGTGCTAATGGAGATGAATATCCGAATTGGGATCAATTGCAAGCCATGGTTATTTCCCATAGTCTACAATAGTTTGTAGAGCTTTGCAGAGTTCAAAGTAGACTTCCACCATGTCTTCATCAGGGCACGGAAGGACTGTACAAAGACATGGCATGATTTACCATATTTTGCAACTGATGATGTGATATTCATAGTCCTTGAGTCTTGGCCACCAGAGTGGTGCGCTCCAGCTAGCTCTGCGGTGGATACAGATAAGTCCGCTATGCAGCACAAGAAGGAAGAGACAAAGCTTTGAATGGCGCAACTGACTGATAAGCGCAGGAAAGAAGAAGTAGTTACTAAGGCCTAGGTGATTCACAACTCTACGAAGTTGGCCAAACAATATCAGAAAATAGCAGATGAAGAGCGCGAAGGACAGAGGTCACCTTCACCTGAACCAGAGACAAACACAGAACAAGGTGGCATAGACCTACAAATGACGTCCACCCAGCTCAAGTGTCCATAACCATGAGAACAGACAGTGCCGTGAAAGAAGACAAAGGCATCGAAGACATCGTTCGACCCAGTCACCCTCACTAAGGGGGATTTGCATGATATCAGTGAAATGGTGAGGGATTTCACCGTGGAATCCCTCCAGCAGTTTGAGGAACAACAATAGTTGGTATTGGGGGCTCTTCAAATAGAGTTGTAGGAGTTGTAGGATCACACTCCATAGGCTGGCGCAGTGTCCACCAGCCTCACAGCCGACATTTTAGCTGCCAAAGAGATGTTGCGCATAAGGGTGACCAACATGATAGTGCTACTTGATGTAGCACTTACTACAGAGTAGGAGCTCGATAGACCCATAGTGAGCAGTTTGAAAGGGGTAGGGTTGAAAATGATTGTACTCCCTTGGGAGATGCTCTACCTATTACAGGATGGAGTTACAGCAGAACTTAGGGCCAGCGAGAGTTGCACTCTATAGGTAGTGAGTGAGCACCACATCAACATTGAGCAATTACGCCTGCAGTGGAACAAAGCAGTGAAGTAGAACAAACAGATAATGCACGTTGTGGAGGAAGCCTGTCAAATCGTCCCAGAGTTGGAAATTCAGGCAGAAGAACCGGTAGAGGTGCGCATCTGTAAGTTAGCCACCAGGGTGTGAGACGCGAGAGCATAAATGGCCAGGGTTTAGCTGGAGCTGAACCTGCAGATCACAAAACTACAATTGATGGCTCAAACTTCAACTCCACTGAAGGTTAGAGATAAGCATACCACCATGATTACAGCAACAATCGTCATGATTAATAGTGCAGTGGTAGACTCCATGCAGCTCTTCGAATATTCATTTGAGGTCTTAACCACCCTATAGGAGGACCCGAATGTAGAGCACTTAGAAACAAAGGCACACAAGCTACAGTAGAAGTATGACGAGGTAAAAGTGACCATGCAGATGGTTTCTCTTACACAAAGGCTTGCATGGATGCAGCAGGCAAAGGCGCTTGAGGAACAAGTGGATGTCGCTCGGCACAAAGAAGTGGTCTTAAAAGTGCACCTACAGTCGTGGATCAACGAGGCTTATACAATTAAAACCTCCATTGAAGCAAATCTTTCGTAACTGAAAGCAACTTATTATAGGATTTAGGGTAGCAATTCAATAGTAGTAGTCACTGAGGAGCATGTGGAAGAATTCCAACAGGTGGCTACTCAGTGCATTGCTGAAGTTGCAGGGATCCAAACAAAGTTGGGATGTCTTCATGCTAAGATCTCCGCACCTGCAAAGTGACTCGAGGGCGAGTCACAATGTTTTTTTTTGGGGGCCCATTGGGTGCAGGATCTCCCAAGGGAAGTTTTGGCGCTAAGAGCCCATATTTTGGTCCAATTTTGTAATTCCAATATAAAGACTCTGCATTTTGTGGGTGCGGAGTGCGTAGTTGTTAAAGAGTCATAGGGTTGTCCACCCTTATTTTGATATTGTAATGTCAGCTATAGAAGATCTACCCATGGTCCGTGGACCATGGGATTGTATAAATAGACCTAATCTCTAAGTAGTTAAAAGCATCAGATGAATAATGAATATATGTTGTATGCGAGATAGTTCTGAAGCGGAAGTCTAAGTTTTGGGTCATAACATAGGTAGAGGCTCTGCAGCTGAGTGTGCAGAGGCCTAGTAGTCCGCAGCTGAGTGTGCAGACCCCTGTAGTTGAGAGCGTAGGGCAAGTTGAGTCTGTAATCATACGAAAGTATTAATAAAGAGAATTTTTCTATCATTTTTGCGTATTTATTCACTATTTATGGATTTGTTATATTGGGTATGAATTTCACTTCTAATTCTTATATGATGCATGAATGTGTATAATTGTATTGGCTAAGTGAACACAAGTAAGAACATCTATTTATGTGAAGCTAATTAAGATCTGTTAATAAGATAAGTAAGATACTTAGTTTGGAAGATAACACAGTTCGCTACCTTAGCAGTGCGAAAGGACTTCAGCCATTGGATAGGGTTGCGTGAAAGTTGATTGTAACATTTCGTGAAGGTACTGAAAGGTGGAATGTTGATTTCAAGTAGCATAAAATGTGCTCTAGCCACAAAATTTGGTGGAGAGGTTGGGGCACATGAGATCTCCAATACCTAGAAAGGGTTTGGGAATATTCTAAACAGATCAGGAGATATTAAAATAACTAATATTTTTAATGAAGTCCCTAAGTGTAAACTTAGGGAAAATAAAATATTAATGTGTATTAATATGAATCTGTGTTAGAGTGGCCCAAAAGACATGGATCAAGGTAGATCTAATCTTAGCTATTGATTAGGGACTTAATCTTGGCCGTTGATATGTCAACTGGAAAAATATAAGAGGAGGCTTGAGGGTCACTTGGAGAATACACCAGATGATCTGTCATTCTATTCTATAGAGTGGGGTTTGCTGAGAGAGATAGAATTAGTGATTGGGAGAGAAGCTAAGGGGAATTCAGTACAAAGAAATAGAGAAGACAAATATTGTTCTAGGAGAACAACACAATAGTTAAGCAGGGTGACGCAGAGACAAGAAGGGCTCACACAGGGCCATGTAGAGGAAGCCAAGTGTTGCGCAAAGCACTAGAGAGGTCAGCGTGTCTGACACAGAGGCCCAAAAAGCTGACGCAGGGCCTCCTGGAGCTAATGCAGGCAAAGAAAGGCTAATGCAGGGCTAGTGTGGGACAGAGAGGGGATGACGCAATCCAGATTGGGTAGATGTTGGGTTTGCAAGAGCAGTTTTGTGTTGATGAGCTGCCGAAAGGATTTTTCAGGCTTTCAGCCAGGAGATTTCTCTCAAACTGTGAGGTATAGCTGCTAAAAAAATTCTCTGTTGGGTAGGCTAGTTTTGGGACCTGGATTGTACTCTGATATTGGTTAATAAGAGAACCCTCAGATAGCTGCACTAGTTTTCCTGCATTGCATTTTTCTGGGGACATTGGTCCAAAAATAATGGTGTTATGTGGTGTGTTTGTTATTGTTCCTTTTAGTTACTGATTAGTAATATGTTGAGCATGCACTGGTGTTTATTTTTAGTATTTACTTTGTAAATAACTTGTTAAAGAAAAATAACATGTAGGTAGGAATAAATCAGAAAATGTGCATGAAGGGTTCTAAACTAGTAAACCTAGAAACTTCAACATGGTATCAGAGCATGATTACAGATCATAGGAGGACTAAAAAACATTATCTGAGTGGATCAATAGCAGTAGAAAAAAGCTGTCCCGAGGTGACAGAAGCTGTTTCTAGCAGTGCAGAAGCCAAGAAGTGTGATGTAGAGCTAGCGAGAGTCATGCAAAAGAAGTTGGGAGCTGCGCAAAGCCTCAGAGAGGCTAGCGTTGCTGACACAGAGGGCTAGAGGGTTGATGCATGACATCCCAAGGCTGATGCAGACCCATCTGGGGTGATGCAGAGCCAGCATGAGGTAGAGAGAGGCTGACGCAGTTCACAGAGAGGCAATTGTTGGAGTCTAGAAGGCTGCAAAAATATTTTAGAGTGGAGCTGGTGAGGTACTGTAGTTAGACAAGTACCTGACAGAGCAGGGCCAAAGGAGTTATTACCTAGGGTTTCTAGCTGAGGAACTTGGATCAACAGTGCAGTTTCACAAGACGATTAGAGTAGGGGGCATCTCGATAAGAGACAAAAGGATTTGTAGGAGGGAAATTAGGACTCAGAGGGAGTTCAGAAGAGAACTTCTAGATGGGGAGTAGAGACTCAGAGGAGTCAAACAAAGAACTTCCAGGAGGGAAGTAGAGGAGCGTCATGGCACTACACAGGGTAAGAGACTAGGATAGACTAGAAGAAGCATGGAACTTCATAGTCTGGAAGGCGAGAATCTTATCCGTGCTTGATAGGAATCATGTCAAGAACTTTTCCTTGAAAGCAATAACTGTCTCAGTCTACCCCAGTGATAATGACATGTATGACGAGGCGATGGTGAGGGCCAAGAGCATTATCCTTGACAGGGTCAAGCATCATGTGGTACCAGATATAACCGAGAAGGAAATGACATTTGAGATGTGGGAGGCTCTCAAGAAGTCGTACCATCATAAATTTGTGCAGAGAAGAATGCTTCTTGAGAATCAGATGAGGTCATATCGGATCAAGAAGGGATAATCAATTGACACCTTCCTCAGAGGATTGAATGAGATCCGATACTAGTTGACTATTATAGGAGTGACACTGGATCAAGAGCTAATGGTGAGTACAGCCCTGAATGCTGTCTCAGAAGACTGGGAAGTATTTAGCTAGAGTATACTGGGCAGAGAGAAAATTCCACCTTAGGACAAGATGTGGGTAGCTCTTCACCAGGAAGAGATCAGACGACAGTCGAAGACGTGTAGTAGCAGCAAGGGGATCAAAGTCAAGTAAGAGGAGGAAGATGTGACCCTAGCATCTGAGGGAAAGAAGGAAAAGTGGGAGAAGAAAGATCTCTCCAAGATCAAGTGCTTCCATTGTGGGGAGTTGGGTCATTATGTGACCCAGTATCCAAGGAAGAAGAGTAAGGGAGAGTCTTTTGAGACTAAGGCAGTTCCAACACGGGAAAAGAAGGAAGTTTTAACAGACAATAACTGTGCCATGCGTGCACACACACCACTTGAGTGGAAGTGGGGAGACATCGAGCTATAGTCAAGTGGACTACAGGTGATGAGGGGCAGGATCCTAGAGGTACCCAACCTCTTGGATTAGCCCTTGCTACAGGAGCCCCATTGAGGAGTAGCAAGACTGGCTGAGTCAGGTAGAGATGGATACAGATGGAGTGGTAGAGAGTGCTATAGTGCAGGATTCCCAAGAAAGCATGAGGCTAGTAGGCTGCAACATTGTGAGAGGCATAGGAGTGTTGCACCAATCCAGGATGGAACAGAGAGTTGTGCAATGGTGTGAGATGCCAGGAGTTGTTGCAACAACGTAGAGGTCAGAGAGGGAGCACTTGTCAGCGGTAGAGGGAGCTTCAACATTAGTGGGTGTCTCTAGCCCAATGGAGAGGTGAGTTGGGACATCAGTTACTTACTTCTCAGTAACTAAGTTGCAGTGCAACAGTGGGTAGCACGATGCAACATGATTAGAGGAGGTGCAAAGTAGACGCAGTGCTGGGAGAAAAGACCAGCATCAGCATGGACGTAGAGGGAGATGTCGCATAGATGTAGTAGTGGTAGTGGCAGAACCATGGGCAGCACTACATGATGTAATAGTGCAGAGGATGTTGGTCAGCAAGGCCTGGCATCAGCACAGGTACTGATGCTAGATGATCAGAGTAATACTCAGTGAGGAGTATTGCTAGAGCACAGTGATCACTAATAGAGAGTGTTGATTTCGAGTAGCATCGGATGTTATCTCTTAGCCTCCTGCTGCAGCAGGTTACTCATATTTCATGATTGACATTTTTACAAGCCAAATATGTCATACTTTGCATGCTGCAATGTTCCATATTTGCTTAAACAGTCTCCAAGTGAAGAAGGCTACTCAGATTTCATTTAATTGCCTTCCAAATTTTTGAGAAGTTATCTCGGTATCGCCAATTTTCAGTTAAAGGGAGGTCCAAACAGCTTAATCCTGGTCTCCCTAGGTTTAAATTTCCTGTTTTAGAATATAGAGAATGTAAATATGTCCAAACAACTTAATCTTGGCAGATTCTTAGATAGGTAGAGAAGCAAAGGAGCCCAACAGTTTAATCTGGGCCCTTAGATGAAATAAGGGTAGTATGTAGATAGGAAAGCATGAAAAGAAAAATGGAATGATGGGTTTGCAAGTCTAAGTGCACCCAAATCAAAAGAAGAAAAAATGTTAGGCAAGTAGGTTGGGTAGGTAGTTTTGAGGTTGCTGAATCTTAATTGCTGATCAGTCCCAGATTTCCAGGTGTCATCTTTACTCAGGACACAATCAGCAAGCAATTCTATGCGAGAAGCTAAAAAACAGGTATAACTAACTCCCTTTCTCCACTTTCCCCCAATCATTAACTAACTTCCCAAAAGAGGTCAAGATCCACTTGATACCTCTTAAGTTTCATCATTTTCATAGCATTTGCTTGGGTAAAGATCTGCTTTACTCAAAGTTGTTCCATACTTTCTCTGAAGAATGGTTCTATCCCCTTGTAACAGCCTAAGGTCTCCTAAACTTAGCGCTTTCTTATCATCTCCATATTAACCACTAACATTATTATTTAACTCCCTATATTTTCCCATCCCCCTACTAATATTATGTAAATCATCCATTATGTAAATATCCCTCCCCCTGGTTGAAAATAAACCATAAGTACCCTCGGGAATTGCTCAGTTTACCTGAAACTTAGCAAGAGCTCTCATGCCACCCTTTTAAACCATCTTTCAAATACAATGGACTCCTTCCAGGGTATAAGATCCCTCTGAGGTGATCAGACCCCTTCCGAAACCTCAAATACCTTTCGCACCCACTTACTTACTCCTTCCAATCGCAACAAACCCCTTGATGACTTCCCTAACACTCCGCAAACCCTTGAAAGCCAAATCGCATCGCAAGATTGCAGTTTCCTCTCCATGCAAGTTTTGACCCATCCGTCGCCACCCGACGCGATTTTGCGATATCGGCGATCGACGGTCGCAAGAACCAAATGTCCAATTGAACCACCCTTCCGATCCCCGCCGATGCGATATTGCGATCGCATCGGAGAAGTTCATCACATCGCCTTCAGTATCAGCACCTCGCCATGTCACTTCTATACCAGGGACCCACCGCATGCTGACGTCAGTAGCCACAAAGCTGAAAATTCGCGCAGGAAGATAAATCGCACTTCGGAGCTCCAGAACAAGAAACAGAGGAAGTTTTCGACATCGCCACGAGAAATAGGCCGTTTCCGGGAATATTTTGGGAATATTTTGATTCCTTAGCCCGTTGTGCGCCGAAAAATCCCGAAAATCGCCTGATCGTGCCAAATTGATCCGATTTAAAGACAACAGAAGATCAATGACAGAGTTTAAAGTGTATCAGATCAAATCATCAGGTATCAAGCGTGTCAAAGAGTATCAGTAGACGGCGGAAGGCATCAATGTAGTGGCAAAGAGTATCAGTGAAAATCTTAAGCAAGCGGCCCAAAGCAGGAGAACATTTAATATCTTCCAGCTGAGTCAAAGAAAGAGGGTGAAGCCACTCAAATCCCTCAAATCATAATCATTGCACATTTAACTCACACCAGAGCAGAACTACAGATCCCGAAGCACAATCATTCCAGCAGCACTGCATCAAGCCTCCAAGGGCCACATTGTAGTCTTTTCTCATTCAGCTGCCTCTAGCGCAGCCAAAAGATTTACCTGCATTTAATTCCAGCAACACTTAGATTTTTGAAGAGTTTTCTAGCAGACCTATTTAGGTCAATTGTAATGAATGTCTTTCCGATATTTTGCTTATAAATACCACCCTGAACAATGTAGTGAGGGGTTGGTTGGTTGGTAGTAGGTTGGTTAGTTTGCTTCCCAGCATTTTCTCCGAGTAGAGACCCACACTGTAACTGTCATATTTTCTATAATCAAAGATCGCTGAAAGCATGGATTGCGAAACTACTTGATGTGTTGAATTGGACAAGGAATGATTACGGAATTCCTGTGCTTCTACATGATCAATAAGTGTTTCTCTCCTCTGTTAATTTTCATGTTTTTACCACTGTTCCGCCTTCTAAATTGCAGGAAAAAAGAATAGCTTAAATTTGTTTCACTACACCTTAAGTTCAATTTCTGCATTTTTCTATGTTTTCTTCAGAAATAGCTATGAGCATGTATACTTAAATGATCTTGTTTACACTGTTTCTTTCACATATGAATGAATATTTAGGAATTCTTAACTGCTCCTAGATCCCCATTCAACCATTTCTCCTCTTTTTCAGCATGATGAAATGATTATCCTTTGCCTTTCATCCATGATTTTCATTCCATCCTTTCAGTAGATTGATAATTGTATCCTGTGTGGCTATCCCGCTCCATAATCCCCTTGTGACCAAGAAAATGCAATAGCAAGCCTCAATTCATGACTCCACGCCTAATGGTTCGAAACTTATCACACCTTACCTTGCCTCTCTGCTTGAGAATCCTACTTCCATCCAATCACAAACAAAACACCCTTGAGCCAAAAGCTAGCCTAAAGTCATCAAGAAAGTTGAGTCATTAAAGAGAGAGCCCTCTCTGATTGCAGGTGGGCTAGAACCTGCAATCCAAAGATTGGTTTGTGGTTACCTCGGTCGTATCCCTATAAGGAGCCTAGGGACAACCTGAGCAATAACATTATCTAGCCTCGAAATTTGGTGGAGAGGTTGTGGCACATGATATATCCAATACCCAGAAATGGTTTTTACAGATTCTAAACAAATCAGGAGATATTAAATTATTTTAATATTTTTAATGAAGTCCCTAAGTCTAAACTTAGGGAAAATAAAATATTAATGTTTATTAATATGAATTTGTGTTAGAGTGGTCCAAAAGACATGGATCAAGTCAGATCTAATCTTAGCTATTGATTAAGGACTTAATCTGAGCTGTTGATATGTCAACAGGAAAAGTATAAGAGGAGGCTTGAGGGTCACATGGAGAATACACCAGAAGATGAGTCATTCTATTTTCTAGAGCAGGGTTTGCTAAGAGAGATAGAATTAGTGATCGAGATAGTAGTTGAGGGGAATTGAGTACAAAGAAATAGGGAAGGTAGATATTACGCTGAGAGAACAACGCAGAAGCCAAGGAGGGTGACGCAGAGCCAAGAAGGGCTCATGCAGGGCCACACAGAGGCAGCCAAGTGCTATGCAAAGCACCAGAGAGGCCAACGTGTTTGATGCATAGGCCTAGAAAGCTGATCTAGGGCCTCCTGGGGCTAACACAAGCCAAGGAAGGCTGACACAGGGCTAGTGTGGGATAGAGAGGGGCTGCCACAATCCAGATTGGGCAGACGTTGGGGTTGCAAGACTAGTTTTTTGCGGAGGAGCTGCTGGAAGGATTTTCCAGGGTTTCAGCCAAGATATTTCCCTCAAACTGTGAGGTATAGATGCTAAGGAAATTCTCCATTGGGTAGGTTAGTTTTGGCACCCAGATTGTACTCTATTATTGCTTAATAAAATCCCTCAAATATCTGCTCTAGTTTTCCGGCATTAGGTTTTTCCAAGGACATTGCTCCAAAAATTATGGTGTCATGTGGTGTGTTTTTACTTTTTTCTTTGAGTTGTTGATATGTAATATGTTGAGCATGCACTAGTGTTTATGTTTAGTATTTACTTTGTAAATAACTTGTTAAAAAAAAATAGCAAGTAGTAGGAATAAATAAAAAAAAATGCATGAAGGGTTTCTAAACTAGTAAACTTAGAAACTTCAACATGGAATAGAGAATGAAGCTATTGGGCATGGAGTCCCCCCGCAGTAGGTTTTGGGGCTCAAAGCGCAAGTTTTGGTCAAAGGTTTTGTAAGACTCAGTGAATTGCAAGCGCGGAGTGCAAAGTAGAGGTTAAGTCATAGGGTTGTTTGCCCTAAAGTAATGTAATGTAATGTAAAGTCATGTCAGCCTACCCATGGTCCATGGACCATGGGATTGTATAAATAGAGAAAGGTTATAAGTTGTAAAGATAGTGAATGATAAGTTAAGTAGCAAAGGAATGGGTCGAGTCTAGAGTAGGATTCTACGTGTATTGGGTTATAGTAGTAGGAAGAGGCTCTACAACTGAGTGCACAGAGGCCTAGTAAAGTCCGTAGCTGAGTGTGTGGACCCCTGTAGCTGAGTACGCAGGGTGGTGTCGAATTTGTAAGCAAGATTGAAGAGTAATAAAAGAGAAATTGATTCCTATTTCTATGTATTTGTTGTGCATTATCTTCTTTATGGTTGTATTTGTATAGGTATCACGCTCACTGATATGATTACTGAATATGCTATAATAACCATAACTCTTACACACATAATTTAAGTAATCAGTTAAGTAGCAAGAGACTTGGGTATTATATGAGTCGCGCCCTGAGTAGGGCTGCACAAAAGCCGCACCGAAGGTTGTGAAGGGATCGCAAGTGTGTGTAGTGACAAGCCAGACCACAGACCTCTGGAAGCCCATTATACATCCCAAGAGTGTAAAAAACTAGTTCTAGCATTCTCCCATACTACTTCGGGTGAGACCTCAGTCTGCACTCTGTGGACTGTTGCCCAAAAGGCCAGTAGTACTGGGATTTGCTTGGCTAAATCACCTTTGAACCTTGATCAAGCCCATAAAAACCAACAAATGGTTCCATTTCCAGGACTGAGATCTGTATAAACGATGTCTAATGTCGTGCCACTAGAATCCTACAAAGAAAAAAATTGAAGAGTGGTTCGGCAAGAAGATTCACAAGTTCGGAGCGCAGGAAAACAAAAATCCGTGAGTATCTAAGGAACAATGGTTGGATTGCTACTTGTACACTGAAATCCACAAAATTTTCTTTGAATCTTTTCCATCTAAGCTATATGAGTGGATCGCAAAGCTAGTAGACAACTAAGGAAGGTGTAGGATTGACAAACCAATAGTGTGGACTTCAGAACTAGTGCGCAGACTAGAAGCATCAGAAGATAATATAGCGCAAGTTGTGGACCACTGGCTTGACCAAATGATAGGAGGATTTATTACAAAATTCACAGTAGACACGATCGTCAAGTACAGTGAGTTAGAGTGACGTTTTCTTAAGGGATCGCGAGGTAAGTATATTAAATCTTTGAACACTTGGATTAAGATGTTCTTGTGTGAAAAGCGAGTTATGTGAATCAATTAATGTTTGGGATTACACGAAGTGGAAAGATCTACAGAAGCGAAAGTAGTGAGGAGTTGGAAAACAGTCCCTTAATTTCACCCTCTTGGGAAGCAAGGAGGAGCTCGTAAAAATCGCTCTGAGAAGCGCAGTCAATTTGATAAGACAGAGAATTCCACGTTTACCACCCCGACCCACACTACCACCCATTTCACCCTCCTCACCTCCATCTCCACCCACTTCACCTCCGCCACCACCACAACTTAGTATGGAAAGTGTGATCAAACTGTTGGTGTTCAGAGGAGTAGGACATGAAGATCCAGACCAATTCCGGTTCGTGGTAAGAGTGGTATGGGAAGCACAGGGCGTTGTGGATGATAATATTAAAAAGGCCACACTGGTGAGCACATTGTAGGATTGCGCATTAACATGGTATATCAAGCATTCTAATGACCACTCGAACGTAGGAATTACAAAGATCTAGACCACGTTGAACAGGGAATTTAGCAGGCCAAAATCAGAGACACTATTAATCATCAAGTTTAAGGAGATCGCGATGCTCCCGGGTGAGACCCCGTGGGACCTGGACCAAAGGCTGAAGAGTACAATCTGTGAAGCCAATATGACATTAACAAATGCACAACATCATGCATGGTTTGTGGCCTCACTTATGCCACACTTAAGGATTATGTTTTCACAACAAAAACATTCCACCAAGGCCGAAGCATTGGAAATGGGAATGAGGTTACATGAGACCCCTATACAAGACCCTAGATTGGGAGTCGAACAAATCCATGTGCAACTGTAGAATCTGTGTCTAGAGATGCAAATTTTGAAACAGGACAGGACAACTCGGCCGAAGGTGCCCGAGGAGGTATGATGCATAAAATGCAAAGGCCAAGTACATGACAAGGACCACTGTCCAGTGTTCATGAACTACTTGGTAGGGGAGGGCCAATGCCATTAATACTGGAGGCATATGCAAGGTCGAGCGAAACATTTGCATAATGGTGCATGATCTGCTAGATAGGAGGAAAACATACCACAAATAATTGTCATCTGTTGCAGAAGTATATGCAGACATCCCAGCAATTGTTTTGTAATTTCTGCAGGTCGGTAGGCCATGAAGAATGCACCTGCCGAAGCTATGAATTAATGATGGATCAGACACCTACCTACAAGGTGTAGACCGAAACACAAGCCCTCGACCGCAGGGATGGTGCGTGCTGAGTTTCAAGGGAACGATCGGGGTCGAGGTGGAATGGGACTAGGGAGGGGTCACAGACAGATAATTTTTTACAATTACAGAGGGCCAAGGCATTATGCCCGCAATTGTACCAACCTGACTAGGATATCATGTTGGTACTGTAATTAGTTTGATCATGAGGTAGAAGATTGCCCTTCACTAATAGCAAAGATGTGCGAAAAGGGGGCACTATAGCCCCCTCTGACCCAGACTTTACAAATGATGAGGTCTAAACTGCATGAAGAATACCTAAATGTAAACATGACGCTCAAGAGTGGTATGGCCACGGGAGATGATAAAGGGAAGCAACTAGAAGATAGCATGTGGGTTCACAAGGCTCCTACAAAGGAACCCAAGTTTGACTTAGGATGCATGGAGACATTCATGGAAGCTAAGAAGAGCTTCACAGAGGCCTCCACTTCAGGTAGTAAGGATCAACTAGAACCAGGAGTGGATCCTTCAATTCTCACTACCTTTTTGGAGACATTCATGAAACTGCTACGTGACAGCAAAGTAGTTAAGGGACTACAGGAACTCATCACTAGGTGCGTAGGGTCAGGAGAACCACGTGTGGTCTAGAAACCAGGGAAGCATGCATTGCACACTAGAAGGGAAATGAGGTTGGCTACGTAGATTGGTGAGTATGAAATGGATCAGGTAATCCTAGATCTGGGTTTGGATGCAAATGTATTAGCAAAGTAAACATGGGAATGCATGGGTAGACCCGTGTTACAATAGTCTCCTATTCAATTATGAATGGCAAACCAACAAAATATTTTTCCCGTGGGGAGATTGCAAGGGGTAATAGTAGATATTGAGGGTGTGAGTGCATAGGAAGATTTTGAAGTAATAGAGATTTTTGATGATAGTAACCCCTATCCCACATTGCTAGGAATAGACTGGACCACGGATATGAATGTTGTCATAAATCTAATGAAGCGCAAAATGATCTTTGAGAAAAGGTCACTATGCATAGTAGTACTACTAGATCTAGCCAATGGAGCGTAATACACTAGGTCGGTGCGCAATGACGATAGTGATGATGATCTAGACTATATTTACAAGATAACTACGCAAGGAGAGGATTGGGTGAATCCAACTGTAGATGGGAGAATCTCATGGGAGTGCAAAAGCTCCTGCACTTCGGATTTAGATGAAGAAGTAGAGCGATGGTAGAATTGGTTGCATGAAGTAACAACGCTTAATTGCAACATGATGGTTAGATCACTACATTGCATGACAATAGAGGCAAGGGATATGCCAACATATGATGTGTTGTCAGTGGTGGATGAATTTTTGAGAAAATTTGAAAGCACAGTACCAGAACAACAGTGGTTTGATGCACTGAAGTGGCACTGCATGCAACACCTGCACAATGGTGAGGTACACATCAAGGAAATTTTGAGGACTAGCGCGGATGCAGAAGGATGATGCGCCTACGATTTGGGAAACTGTAAATACGGCTAGTAGACAAATATGGCGGACGAGATAACTCATGCACGCACCTCACGAAATGGACCAAGGTCTACAGGGAAGAGCCACAACTTGAATGGGTACATTTATTCTACCATACCCTGGATGTCATATCCATGAATTGGTATACTGATACAGAGCTCTAACATGGTACAGGCAAATGGGATGTCTTGCCCGAGGGATTTTTGTTAACATTCACATTTGAAGACCGTTGGTCAGATACTATTGATGATGCACTGCAAGTAGAAAATCCGTCATCTTCAAAATACCATAGGAGCCAAAGGAAGTACTTCAGCCTGTATGGGCGACACAGTTAAGCAATGCCCTAGAGAATTATAACGTATAGGTGGAAGAGGATGATGAGGACCCATGAAATATTAATATCCCAGAAATAGAAGGCTATCGTGAGGTTCGAGGACCATCAATTGAGGATTGTGGCATCACCGCACTACTCAAACCAAAGCAGGTAAACATTTCCATAGAAGCGGAGCCAAAGTACACGATGCTTGGTGACTATTGGGATGATGCTACGATAGATAAGGTCGCTGAGTTACTCCGTGAATACCAAGACTTGTTCCCGACCAAAATTACGGACATAAAAGGGATCATTGACGACTTAGGGATGATGAAGATCACTCTGAAATTGGACATGAAGCTAGTGAAGCAGAGGCCTTACCGTTTGAATCCAAAGTATAAAGAAAAGGTTTGTGATGAATTACACAAAATTCTCGCAGCCAGAATTGTTGAACCAGTAGAAGAATCTGACTACATGAGTTCTATGGTAGTGCAGGAGAAAAAATAGAAAGGTGAAATAGGAATATGCATGGACATCGGGAAGCTTAACAACGCTTGTGTACACGATCCATTCCCAACACCATTCACAGATGAGGTATTGGAGAAGGTTTGTAGTCAGGAAGCTTACTTATTCACGGATGGCTTCTGAAGGTACCATGAGATCAATATCGTGCCAGAAGATAGGAGAAAAACAACCTTCACAACAGAATGGGGCTGCTTTCAATACAACATTATACCCTTTGGACTAAAGAATGTGCCAACTATATTTTTTCACATCATGGTGGCCGCATTCAAATAATACATCCACAAGTTCTTGGAGGTCTATCTGGATGATTTGACTATCTTTGGATTAGTTAAACACCATGTAGCGAGCTTACGTTTGATGTTGGATACTTGCCGCTGACACTAGATTGCGTTGAATCTTAAGAATTTAAACTTCCTTGTTACCTTTGGAAACCTACTGGGACATGTGGTTGGCAAATAAGGGTTGATGGTGGACCCTACAAAGATTTCCATTATTCTGCATTTGGAAGCACTGTGAAGTGTTAAATAATTGTGCGCTACTTTGGGGCAGATTGGATACTATAGGAAATTCATCAAAAGTTATGCCCAAATAATAGTTCCGATGGAAAATCTATTAAAAAAGGTTGCTACATATTGTTGGAATAAAGATTGCATGAAAAGTTTGGATGTCCTCAAGGAGAAACTGGCATCTGCTCCCATCTTGGTCTTCCCAAAATGGGACGTGGAATTTCCTGTACATGTTGATGCATCGTGTATTGCGTTGGGAGCTGTACTCACGTAGAAAGGCATGGAAGGCATGGATCTCCCGAGCACATTTGCAAATCAGAGATTTTCCAAAGCCAAAAAGAACTACTCTACTATTAAGCATGAAGGGTTGGCAATGGTGTACGCGGTCCAAAAATACCGACATTATTTACTTGGTGGACATTTCAAGATGTATACCAATCATTATGCATTAAAATACCTGGTGAACAGGCCTGTGTTTGGGGGCCCATATGTAGATGGATTTTACTATTTCAATAATATGACTTTGAGGTCATCGTCAAGGCAGGATGCCTAAATACAGGGCCAGATCACTTGTCACGAATTGAGACGAGCGAGGAACCAACAAATTTGGAGGAGGGACTACTTGATACACAACTCTTCACAGTGTGCATCGTGGATGGCCACTTCGAGGATATAATCCATTTTCTAGCAACATGGACTACACTAAAGGAATACTCAATCCAACAGAAGAAGCAATTAGTGGTGTGTGTGGTGGACTTTTTTGTCATCGCGGGGCACCTCTACAAAATGGGAAATGATAATATATTGCAAAGATACGTACCTAAATTTGAACGAGGTCAAATCCTTGTGAAAGCACATGGGGGTGCTGTAGGAGGACACTATGTAGGATGCACGACTACACAAAAGATTCTATGTGCAACGCTATGGTGGCCAACCCTGCACCAGGATTCGAAAGCGCACTATTGGGCCTGGGACATATGTCAAAGGACTGGGAAACCATCACGAAGGGATGAGATGCCACTAAATCCAAAAATGACACTGCAGTCAATCGAAGAATGGGAAATCAACTTTGTGGGGCCAATCAAACCTCAGGGAAAGATGGGTGCACACTACATCATCACTGCGATGGAGTACCTAACATGATGGGTGGAAGCACAGCCAATCCAGGACTGCACAACTACTACGACTGTGAAGTTTTTGTTTGAAAACTTGTTGAAATGATTTGGTTGTCCAAAAATATTAATGATTGACCATGAACAAATTTCTTGAATGAAACCATCAGCACACTCACAGAGGAGTTTTAGGGGTATCATCAGCAAAGTACACCGTACCACCTGCAAGCTAATGGGATAGTAGAGGCATTCAACAAAATACTAGAGACTACATTAACCAAAGTATGTAACACACAATGAAATGACTGGGACCTGTGCATACCTGCTATATTATGGGCATACTGAACAACGTGCAAAAAATTGACGGGCTAGACACCTTTCTGGCTAGTCAATGGCATGGAAGTTGTCATGCTAATGCAATACATCCTACCTAGTCTACGAATAGCAACACTCACAGGCATGTCGGACCGCGAAGCCTTGGAAGAAAGGCTCGAATAATTAGAAGAACTCGAGGAAGAATGAGATCTGGTTGGATTTCATCAGCAGGTATAGAAGCAGTGCGAAAAGGCCTAGCACGATTGTCATATCAAGTTGTGCACCTTCAAGGTAAATGACTTAGTATTGTTGTATGACATTAAATTTGAAAAATTCACGGGAAAATTTAGAATGCACTGGCTAGGACAATATGTGCTTAAGGAGGTTACAGACGGAGGCGTTGTCTAGCTAGTTAAACTAAATGGTGAACGCTTCCTGAGTAAGGTAAATGACAGTCGATTGAAGCTCTACACGGGTGGGCCAACTATCTGACTAACCAACCATTACACAGTATTCACAACCTGAGGGGCTGGAATAGGGCACAGGACTATAAAAACGCATAGCAGATGCCGCTACCATGGTCATGATATAATTTAGCAAGCATGAGCAGGTCCAACAAACAACAAAATAGTGTGTCACGGACCTCTGGACAGTACGGGAACAGTTGGAGGGGCTCCGTGCCAAGATTGCCACATCAGCAGAGTGACTCAAGATGAGTCGCGATGATTGTGTTAAGGGCCTATTAGGCATGGAATCCCCCCACAGTAGGTTTTGGGGCTCCAAGCCCAAGTTTTGGTCAAAGGTTTTGTAAGTCTCCATGAATTGTGAGTGCAGAGCGCGCAGTAGAGGTTAATTCATAGGGTTGTCCACCTTAATGTAGTGTAATGTAAAGCCATTTTAGCCTACCCATGGTCCATGGACCATGGGATTTTATAAATAGAGGGAGGCTCTAAGTTGTAAAGATAGTGAATGATAGAGTAAGTAGCGAAGGAATGGGTCGAGCCTAGAGTACGATTCTATGTGTATTGGGTCATAGTAGTAGGAAAAGGCTCTACAACTAAGTGCAGAAAGGCCTTGTAGAGTCCGCAACTAAGTGCGTGGACCCCTGAAACTAAGTGCATAGGACGGTGTTGAATTTGTAAGAAAAGAGAAGTTGATTCCTATTTCTGTGTATTTGATGTGCATTATCTTCTTTATGGTTGTATTTATATATGTATCACGTGCACTAATATGATTACTGAATATGGTATAATAACCATAACTCTTACACACACAAGTAATCAGTTAAGTAGCAAGAGACTTGGGTATTATACGAGTCGTGCCCTGAGTAGGGTTGCACGGAAGCTGCACTGTAGGTTGTGAAGTGATCGCAAGTGTGTGTAGCGACAGGCCAGACCACGGACCTCCCAAAGCCCATCAAACATCCGAAGGGTGCAGAAAATTGGTTCTAGCACCCTCCCATACTACTTCAGGTGAGACCTCAGTCTGCACTCCATGGACTGTTGCCAAAAGGGCTAGCAGTACTGGGATTTTCTTGGCTATATAAACTTTGAACCTAGTTCAGGCCCATACAAACCAATAGAAGCAACCTGTGTGAAGGCAGGAATAGTTGGAATAAGCCAACATCACAACCATCTCAAGGGTGTGTAAACTTGGTTCCAACATCCCTCTAATCTACTTCGGGTGAGACTTCAGTAAATATGCTTCTTAAATATAATTAGGTAACACTACACTATCTTGTTAATAATGGTTCAAGTCCACCTAGTACTTAGATTACTTATGGAGGAAAAATAGGAATTAGAGGAAGTAGTCTTAACATAGTGCAAGTTGAATATTAGGAGTAGCATAATTGGGATTTATAGCTATTTAGAGCAAAAAATAAGAGTTTCATGAGTTTTAGTACCTGTGATGTTTTGAATTATAACCTAGGAGAATGTAAGAGAAATAATATTAGAGTGATGCACTATTTAAAAAATTTAGTCATATGTAAAGGCTTTGGAAAAAAACATAATGATCCACATACCTTGATATAAAATAAACCCTAAAAGGGCCATTCTTAAAATCTCTTGTGTAGTTACCTAATATCGTTCAAGTAGAATATCCCAATTATTTATGTTAGTAATGGTGTGATCATCTTTTTCATTCTCTTAAAGGAACTCTTTCTAGACATGCCCCTCATCAAGCATAAATCATCCTGACATATAGCTTTGAATTAATATAAATTGTCCAATGACTATACTCAAAAGAAATCTCACCCTTAGCCTTGGTGAAGTTGTAAGGATCATATTAAAGTGGTATGAGCTTCTTATGGGAGTTTATTAATTGCTCTTAATGCAATTCCAATCGTAACTTGTCACCAACTTGAAACTTATGATAAACTCAATGGATTGTGTATCTACTTGTACTTGGGGTTGACAAGTTTCTACAAAATATCATGAAATCATTGTTGAATTTTTTGGATACATTCCTTAAAATTTGTTTCTTTTATTACTTCACTCCAAGCATGGTAGGTATATTCATGTGTTATTCCATGAATATAGCTACAATAATTTGTTCCAACTGTTGACACCTAAAAATTCTTGTGGCTAATATAAATATGAAGAGCTATGTCAAATTTCTATTGAAAATACGGAAGGCTTTCAACACGTGTATGTGGATGCTCACAATTGTATATGCTAAGGACATCTACAATAATCCTATTGACTACCTTTTACTTTTCCATATAGCGATGGAAGGCAGTGGATTTAGTTAATATTCATGTCCATCATGGACCAAGGGTTAAACCAAAAAATATTGAGGAACCAACTATCCCTATCAGTTAATATGGTCTTTGGAAACCTAAAATGAACCAAAATATGCTCGAAGAAGAGCTTATGAGTGGATTTTTTAGTAACACTCTTCTTACAGGGTGTCAAAATTCCCATCCTAAGGAAGCGATCAACAACAACAAAAACACATTCATTACCATGCTCGGTTGATGAAAAATGACATAAAATCCATGGGCACTAACTCCCAAGGATTATCTAGAGTAGGAAAGAGCCTATAACTGGTGTGGATGGCCATTTCCTTTGGAAAAATATAATTCCTCCACTACTTATAGGATTCGATAATAGAATGAAGCTCTTTGTTATATATTGGGTATCGATGAGACCCATTATAGAGTGTCTAGCTATGATAGACCATTTAAAATTCATTTTCATGTGGGCACTACATCGATGACATGAATGATTGGCTCATAGTGTCCTTGTTATGCAACCATTCATCAATGAAAGATACTTATCCAATGTGATAGAAATGAAAACCGATAGTTGCAAATGTTGGAATAATGGCATGAACCTTGACTTGGTAACTTGTAACTTGTTAAGTGGGATAAGTTGAAATTGGACATGAGTAGCCTAAGAGGAGTTATAGTTAGTTCTTAGGTGAAAAAGACATAGTCTAGTTGTAGTAGTTGTAACTTGGTCAAGTTGTTGTAGTAGAGGAAGGACTTCATTAGGTTCCCAAGTCCCAAAAAAAGTAAGGGTAGTTGTGAGGGCATGATAGCTAAGGAGTTCTAGGGCATGCCATGGAATGAAAAGGCATGCTAAAACATGCTAGGAAGTGTTAATTCATTATAAGGAGTGTTAGGGAGTGTCAGGGAATCACAAGGGAGAACTAGTTCAAAATGCATGAAAATGATCGAATACAAGTGTGTGGCAAGGAGTGTCAGTGAATTCTAGGTGTCCCAATGATGAAGTGTGCTAGGAGATGTTCATAATAGGAATTGTAGGAGGGAATCCTATGGTTAAAATAAGGGGCAAGGCAAACCAGTTTGTAACAAAGGGAGACTCTGGGTTGGGCACAACACTGCTTTTCCAATGCCTTGGTTGGGTCCCCAAGCTGCAAAAAAATTAAGGTTATCTGTGAGGGCATGGAAACAAAGTGATAAGGTGTTTTAGGGCATGATAGGAAGCACTAACACATACTAGATAGTTCCAAGGCATGTCAGGCATGTCAAGTGTTAAGGCCTACCAAGATGTGTCAAGTGCGAGGGTTTGGCATGAACACATGCTAGGGAGTGTTACGACCAGGTGCCAAGGAAGCATAAGGGAGCACTAGTTTCAAAATTTATGGAAATGAAGTGTCAATGAGTTCCATGTGTTCTAAGGAGAGAGTGACAAGATATGTTCGAAAGTTCCAAGGCATGCTAGAGTGTTAGCGAAGTATACCAATATGTGCCAAGTGCCAAGGTGAGCCAATGTGTGCTGAGTACTAGGGTGTTCTAGGGAAACACAAGCGAGAACTATGTCAAAATGGATGGAAATGAATGAACACAATTGTGTCACAAGGAGTGTCAATGAGTGTCATGTGTGCTAAGGAGGGAGTGACATAGTATACTAGGCAACACTAAGTCATGCTAGGATCGCAAAGTAGCATGTCGCCAAAATGTGTCAGGTGCCAGGGTGTGCCAACATGTGCTAGGGAGTGTTAGGGAAACACAAGGGAGCACTAGGTCAAAATAATGCATGGAAATGAATGATTAAGAGTTTGTAACAATAAGTGTCAGTGAATTCGAGGTGTGCTAAGGAGGGAGTGATAAGATATGTTAGGCATTGTTAAGGCATGCTAGAGGCCAGGGCAATGCACCACAATGTTTCAGGTGCTAGGGTGTCTCAATACATGTCAGGAAGTGTTATGGAGTTCCAAGGAAATTCAAGTGAGAACAAGTTTCAAATGCATGGAAATGAATGAATATGAGTGTGTGACAACGAGTATCAGTGAATTCTAGTTTTGCTAAGGAGGGAGTGACAAGGTATGTTAGTCAGTGTCAAGGCATGTTAGAGTGCCAGGGCATGTGAGGAAGTGGTATGGTGTGTTAGGGAGTGAAAAATAATGCCAATAAATGTAGAGGATGATAACATGTGCCACATAGTGCCAAGGTATTCTTAGACATGCTAGGTGTTATGGCATGTCAAGATGTAAACTATGTTGCTTAGTTGTTTTATGGCCACAGTTGGACATGGGCATTGAATTAGTAACTTGTTAAGTGGGATGAGTTAATATTGGACATGAGTAGCCTAAGATGCTTTATAGGTCATTCTTAGGTAAATAAGGCATTGATCAGAATCTGGATTAGGGGAAAAAAATTTCTCAAAAATAAAATTGCTCAGAATCGCTCAAAAACTGAATGAGCATGTTCATTTCGACAATACGATCCCAAAGAAACTTGTTTCATTGAAAACGGAGCTCTTATGAGAAATATATCATGTTCTGTCCATTTTGCCAAACATGCAAATTTTGGGTACATGCTGACTAGGCATCCATATAACCTAGTCAACAAAAAGAATATTCTAAGGAATATTCCCAAAATATTCCCACAGGTGTCTCAATCAGGATTTGACAAATGTCAACATATTATTGTTCTAGAAAATTTTGGGTGGGGCAATGAGAGGTTGATAGTTGGCAAGCACAGAGGTCGCCATGTGCCCTCTTAAAGGTCATGTAAAATTATGCAGAAGTCGATGGAGCCAAACCTATGATCTTACCTGCACAAACCCCATGCACTATCGCTATACCACAACCATTGTTCTTAACAATATTTGGGCACATTTTATATTTGAGGAGATAGTCATTGGCGGTTGGGGGAGGAGAGGGCTAGCCTACTCCATATGTGACCAACTTCATAACCAAAGGTCGGTCCTAATGCTAATTGCGCGAGTTTACTTTGCTAAGTGATTTTAATGGTAATTAATCCATGATGAAACTTTAATTAATTTCATATTAGGTTGGTGGAAATTTGGAAGTTTCGATAAATTTGATATTTGCTCCATTTTTGGTGGGGTTAACTAGAGTTTCTCCAGATTTGGTGGAGTTTTCCTAGGGAAAACTGAAGAGACCATAACTTCTTCATTATTTGACCTATTTTGGCTCAGAAAGAGTCATTCCTAGATGATTTGGATGCTCTTAACACAATGGAATAGGTTGCAGAGGTAGAAAGGAACTTATGTATCAGATTTCTATGTTGAATTTTAAGGAAGCCTAGGGCCACCATGAGAGGAGGTCAAGCCTAGAGTAGTTGGTGTCAAATTGTAGAGACTGGAAAGTCATTTTTTGGGTTTTTGGGTCTTTTGAATGCAATGGATCAGGTTTCAAAGCCTTTGGAACACTGTAGGTGCATGTAATCATACAATTGACCATTAATCCAAAGAGGCCTAGCCATTGAAGCAAGTCCAAGGAGATGTAGCCCAAGAGTGGTGAACTCTAACAACTTTGTGTTACGAGTTTCTTTGTTTTACTTCTTTGCATTTCAATTGTTGTATATGTGTTTTAAATAGCTAATTAACCTCATAAATTGCTCATAAAAGAAACTGAATACTTGACACATAATTCCTCACATTTTGGTTAATTTGAGACGATCCTAAACACATTTTTAATAAAGAGTGAATCCATATAGGTGAGGATAGTTTTAAATAGAGGAGGGTAATTCCTCCTCTATTTAACACATTTTTAATACTGATGAGGGAGCTTGCATGACATTAACAACTTTTCCCAACATTCAGATAAAGTTGGTATCAGAGCACTATTAGCTCATTTTAACCTTGAGATGGTTTTCCAAGGTTAGCTAGAAAATTAGCTATTGGTTATGTGTTTATGTAAGGATAATTTAACTGTGCGCAAGTTTATGTGATGGAAGCTTCAACACGTTATGTTTCTAATCCATACTCCTTAGCAAGACTCCTTGATTTATAGATGTTGCAAGAGATTATCATCATGAGAGATATGCTACACGAGACGAATGTATATAGGAAGGAAAACATTATACTTAAAGAGGAGTTGATGGACATGAAGGAGGAGCAAGAGCTTCTTGAAAAGATGCATGAGATGGAGATTCAATTCCATGATGCCAAAGAAACCCTAGCCAAGTATGTGCATGAAAATGAGGTATGAAATTCAAGTTTATCTTCAATTTCCTCTCAAAATGAATGTTTGGTGCTTTTGAAAGACACAATAGAGGAATAAGGTCCAAATTATTGATGAATATGGGCTATGAAGGTAAAGGGTTAGGCCACCACGCACAAGGCATAGCTGAGCCAATTGTTGTTGAGGAAAGGCATAGGTATTTGGGCCTTGGTTATGGACAACATGATGGAGAATTCTCCAAAGCTAAAGAGGCACGTGAAGGTGTTCCAAGAGAGACTTTCATTACATTTAATTACCTCAAGCTTGTGAAGTTTGTATTCATGAGGAATGTAAAAGTTTTATACCCACTTTGTAAGAAGATGCTCATAAGCATGCAACTAGTGGAAATGAAAAATAAGAGGATGTTGAAAGCTCTTAGGTCATTGAAACCATTGTTGGTATTCTGAAGACAACCACTACCTCATTAAATTCACCTCCTCAAAAAGGCAACAAAGGTGAATGTGTAAGGTGTAAATTTTCCTTTAATCAAGTTTCTTTTGATTATAATAAACATGGTAAATCTTCACATAAGATTTGGAGAAAATTTACATGTTTCTTTTGTGGTTTGAATAACGATACTATTTCGAGGTGTTGGAAGATGATATCCATACACAAGAAACTTTGAAAACAAAAGAGACGATGTGCCAAAGGTCCATTGGATAATGAAAACTATGTTGAAAAGAATATCCAATTATTTTGCACTCATTGCCATAAGCAGGTTCATCTTATAGACAAGTGTTGGAATTTTCATCCAACAAGTCATCCACGACATTTGAAGAAGGTGGAGAGAGATTTTGGTAATTATGGAAAAGAAAATTCCATAATTGATGTGGGTCAGGGTGATACATATGATGAAGTGCTTATGAAAGAAGCGCCATTGAAATGGTTTGGAAGAAGATGGTTAGGTTTGTTAACCAATTAAGCCATTTCATTTCTTTTGATAATTGATGCAAATATTTCCTTATTGATGCATTTGTTTTCTCCTGAAAGTATGTTGAATATTGCAAGAAGCAAGATGTTGGAAAATTAGAGTTATGTTGACTCACTTAGATGCAGCAAAGATGGAAATTTGCAACTGCAAATCTGCATGCATTTTGCATTCTTGAACTTGCGTGTTTACGCAAGGAAGGTGTTTGAAAGTGGAGTATGTTGACTCACTTTATTACAACAAATTTGGTCATTTCATCTCTTTAAGTACTCATACATACCAATGGCATTCCTATACTTGTGATTGTACTTGTGAGAGAGTTGAGAATTGTTATACATGCATGAGAGTTTGTGTGTGTGAATAGTGGAAGTTTTAATAGTTTCATTGTGCTTGAACATGCATGAGTGATTGACTTGTGTTGGTTGATTGCTTTGTTAACATGTATGTTGTCAACTTGAGAATGTTGATTATTTGCACATGCATGTGTGTCAGCTTGTGTGGTCAATTGATTGTTACATGTATGTTATATAGACTTGGAAGAGTTGATTTGTCTCCAAAGATGAAAGGAAGAGGTCACAAATTGTTTCATGAGAATGTGGAATTATTGTTGTAAATCATCAAGTTGTTGTACATGTTTTTCCTTGTCTTGAAAGTTAGTTGTTTGAAGAAGAATGTTTTGTTGAATTTTGTTTAGTCAATGGTTTATACACCAAGATGTAAGAGTAAATGGTGATGTTCACATGATGTGACATTTGTTGCTTTGAAGAAGCAAAAAGGAAGAGATCGTCAAGTTATATTCTTGCATGAGTGTGTTTCAAGGTTAATGGTGTTTCTTGTGACAAGATGTCATAGGATTTTGGAAGGTCCATGCTTGAGCAAGAGGCTCATGATTAGCCTTCATTCTCAAATCATGACATGAGAATTGTGTTAATACTAGAGGATGATGAAATCAAGAAGCAAAAGTGGGAAAAAAATGCCAAAAAAGTTTTGCAACCATTGTAGACCATTTGATGTGTTGATGCTAAGAAGTGAAAGAGATGGTGAATGCATTCTTCTAGATGTGGAATTTGGAACCCTGGAGGTAAAATAATCATCATTTCTTTTCTTATTATTACTGATATTGAAAGTCATTGATGTAGTTCACTCAGATGGGCTTAACATGGAAAAGTGGTTTCCAAGGAGAAGCTTGCATCGAATGCATGTGTTGCAAAGGAGGAACATGATTCTCAGTGGGAAGGCCATCAGTTAGCTTTCCAAGCATCGAGGGATCACTTTGGTACAAGAGGGTGTTTAATCATCAAGCAGCCAATAAGTGTTGGATTGGGTTAACTAGAAAATGAGAGCATTGGTTGAACTGCCAAGTCATTTGCAAGGCAAGGCATGTTAGTGAACCCAAGTGGTTGTCATGCAGGTTTTTCCAAGTAGAATCAATTGATAGAAGTTGGGAAGGATAAGAGTATTTAACTCTGATCAGATAACGATATTTTGTGGGTTTAAAATCCTATCAGTGGGAAGGAGTGATCGAAATCTGGATTAGGGGAAAAAATTTGCTCAAAAATAAAAGTGCATAGAATCACTCAAAAGATGAATGACCACATACATCTCGAAAATAATATCCAAACATGACTCATTTCACTCAAAACAAAGTTCATATGAGAAATATATCACAATCTGTCTGTTTTGTCAAATATGCAAATTTTGGGTATATGCTGACTAGGCATGCGTACAGTCCAGTCAGCAAAAATAATATTCCAAGGAATATTCATTGGAATATTCCCACAATATTCCCATAGGTGGCTCAATCAAGATTTGAAAAATGTCGACATATTATTGGTCTAGATCATTTTGGGTAGAGTAATGAGAGGCTGGCATGTACCATCTCAAAGGTCGTGTAAAATTATGCACAAGTTGGTAGAGTCAAACCCATGACTTTTCCTGCACAAGCCCCTCACAGTATTGTTATGCCAAAACCATTTGTATTAACAATTTATGGGTTTTTTTTGTATTTGAAGAGATAGTCGTTGTCGGTTGGTAGATGAGAGGGCCAGCCCCGCAGGCTAACCCCCAACACGTGTGGCCAACTTCATAACCAAAGGCACTACTAACACTAACCACATGTGTTTAATGCATTAAGTGAGATTAAAGGTAATTAATCCATGATTAAAATTAAATTAATTTCGGATTAGGTTGGCAGGGTTAACTGGAGTTTCCCCAGATTTGGTGGAGTTTTCCTGTGGAAAACTGTAGAGACCATAACTTCTTCATTATTCGACCAATTTTGGCTTAGAAAGAGTCATTCCTAGATGATTTGGATTCTTTGAACGCAATGAAATGGGTTGTATAGGAAGAAAGTGAATTGTGTACGTGATTTTTCTACATTTAATTTTAAGGAGGCCTAGGGCCACTAGGAGAGGAGGTCAAGCCTAGATCAGCTAAAGTCCAATTGTAGAGCTTGGAAAGTCATTTTTGGGATTTTTGGGTCTTCTGCATCCAATGGAGTAGGTTAAAAATCTATTGGATCACTGCAGGTGAATGTAATCATAGAATTGACCATTAATCCAAAGAGGGCCTATCCATTGAAGGAGGTGCAAGGAGATGTAGCCCACGAGGGGTGAACTCCTTTATCAGTTTTGTGTTATGAGTTTCTATGTTTTACTTCTTTTCATTTTACCTACTATATATGTGTTTTAAACAGCTAATTAACCTCATAAATTTTTCATAAAATACACTCATTACTTGACACATAATTCCTCACATTTTGGTTAATTTGAGACTATCCTAAACACATTTTTAATACTGATGAGGGAGCTTGCATAACATTAACAAGTTTTCCCAACATTTAGGTTAGGTATAGTCTAGTTGTAGTACCTATAACTTGGTAAATTTGTTGTAGTCGAAGAAGGACTTAGTTCGGTTCCCAAGTCTAAAAGAGATAAGGGTAGTTGTGATGGCATGATAGCTAAGGAGTGCTTGGGTGTGCAAAGGAATGAAAAGGCATGCGATCACATGCCAAAAAATTTCAATGCATGTTGAGGAGTGTTAGGCAGTGTCAGGGCATCATAAGGGAGAATTAAGTCAAAGTGCATAGAAATGAACGAATAAGAGTGTTTGTCAGGGAGTGTTAGTGAATTCTAGGTGTCCCAAGGATTAAGTGTGTTAGGAGAATTTCAAAATAGGAATTGTAGGATGAAAGCCTACGATTGTGATAAGGGGATGGATAAAGAATTTTTAGACAAAGGGAGACTTTGGGCTAGGCACAACACTATTTTTTCAATGACTTGGTTGGGTTCCCAAGTCACAAACAAAGTAAGGCTCTCTATGAGGGCATGAAAACTAGGGAGTGCCAAGGTGTGCAGGGAATTCTAGGAAGTGCTAACACATGCTAGATAGTTCCAAGGCATGTTAGCCATGCCAAGACATGCCAAGTGCTAAGATGTGCTAGGTGCTAAGGTGTGGCACCAACACATGCCAGGGAGTGCCAGGAAAACACATGCGAGAACTAGTTTCAATTTCATGGAAATGATTCAATAAGAGTGTGTGATATGGAGTGTTAGCAAGTTATAGGTGTGTTAAGGAGGGAGTGACAAGGTATTATAGGTAGTGCCAAGGCATGATAGAGTATTAGGAAAGCATGCAAATATTTTGCAAGTGTTAGGGTGTGCTAATGTGTGCCAAGGAGTGTTAGGGAGTGATAGGGAATCATAAGGGAGAAATACATCATAATGCATGGAAATGAATGAATAAGAGTGTATGAAAGTGGGTTTCAACGAGTTCCAAGTGTGCTAACGAGGAGTGACAAGGCATGCTTGGCAGTACTAAGGAACATGAGAGTGTTAGGGCGACATGCGGCCAGGATGTGCTGACATGTGCAAGGATTTGTTAGCTAGGAGTGCCAGAAAAACACAAGGGAGGACTACGTCAAAATGCATGGAAATGAACAAATAATATTTTGTGATTAGAAGTGCTAGTGAGTTCTAGGTGTTCCAAGGAGGGAGTGACAAGGTATGGTAGGCAGTGTTAAGGTATACTAAAGGCCAAGGCGACTTGCCAAGATGTCCTAGGTGCTAGGGTGTACCAACACGTGCCAAGGAGTTTTAAGGAATGTTAGGGAAACACAAGGGAGCACTAGGTGAACATGCATGGAAATGAACGAATAAGAGTTTGTGACCAAGAGTGTGAGCGAGCTCTAAGTGTGCCAAGGAGAGAGTGACACATTATTCTAGGTAGTGCGAAGGAATACTAGAGTGTTAGGGAGCTAGGGCGAGATGTGTCAAGTGTCAAGATGTGACAATGCATGCTAAGTAGTGTTAGGGAGTGTCAAGGGAACAAAAGGAAGAGCCAGGCCAAAATGCATAGAAATGAATGAATAAAAGTGTGTGACAAGGAGTGTCAGTGAGTTCTAGGTGTTAAGGAGGGAGTCACAAGGTTATATGCTAGGGAGTGAAAAGGTATACTAAAGTACCAACATGTGTCAGGAAGTGTTAGAGTTTGGTAGGGAGTATCAAAGCATGCAAAGGAATGTAGGGGATGCTAAAACATGCCACATAGAGGCAAGGAAATATAAGACATGCTAGGTATTATGTCATGTCAAGATGTAAATTTTGTTTCTTAGTTATTTTACGGTCACAGTTAGATGTAATGAGCCTTGCCTTGGTAACTTATTAAGTGGGATGATTTGAGTTTGACCATGACTAGCCTAAGATGAGTTACATGTAGTTCTTAGGAGAAAAAGGGATATGTTGAATTTATACATCACATGAGAATATAAGTTTGGTCTTATAACCTTTGATGCTAACACACTCAAGTGCCACAACACATCTACTTTGCAAAACGAAGTCTACACACATTATAGAATCAACGAGTGCACATGATAGTTTTTAACTTTTTCAAACCCTTCTTTGTTATATTACAAACTATAATACAAGAGGCTAGAGCTCTTGTACCAGGTATCGTGGCCCTTTACAATCACACGGATACAAGGAATACGACTAGGGCTTGGTGTTAGTCCTTTGAGAACCAATCTACCTTCAACAAGAAAACACTTGACCTACTTGTTGATGATGGCCACACACAACCCTTTTAGTCCACGTGTCCTGAACACATCTGCCAAGTCCTCTTACCTCCCATTTTGCAACTCCTCAATCTTCCTCTATCAATGAATTCAACACATTTAGGTTACTGAAATCATCTCAACAAATTTTTCCCTCTATCTACCTCCTTTCCCTTCAAGGTCTACAGCACTTAGCATCTTCGATTAGTTGTTCACAACTATTTGTGAACAACTCTTTGGTATGCCAAATTTTTCCATACTGCTACTCCAAGATGACAAGTCTAGGGCTATGGAGGTTTCTCTTCTGCTCACTAACTCAATCCTCTATAGTAAAATGAACTAGGGATAGTTGGATAGCCCACTTGAATGCTACTTTAGTCCGTCAAATTTTTCATGTCCTTAGGGCCAGTACACCTACCCTTCTACTGGTCTGGTTTTTCTTCACAAGTACAAGACATAGGGCTCTTCTTTGATAGCCATCTAACAAACCTCCAAATGTAAATGGACTACCATCAATTTTCCCAACCACAGCCTATTATTTTATTGGTCTACAGACCACAATACTTTCATAACATAGGGATCTTCAAGTATGCCACCTAATAGTGATTTGAGTCCTCTGAAAATCACTATTCTTTTGTACCAATTTCTTTGTTTCCAATCTATGGAAAAACATAAACTACCCCTCTTATCATCCTTCTACAACTATCTAGATGACTGAAATATGGTCAAAAATCATCCACCAAAAGTCCATTAACTAACTATTTATAGTCTGCTTCAAATATTTGTCCAAAACTCTATGGATAGTCCGCCAAAATCAACTCCTCTTCATGTCAATCCATTCCTCATATGGCACATTTCTTCCGCTCAGTCTTCTACTCAGGTTCCACCCTCCTTTGAATATGTTATCTCCACACATACTTCTACAAACGATCTTCCATATATGTGGTCTATATGTTATCTCCACACATACTTCTACCAACCATGTTCTATATATGTGGTCATGACTCCTCTTCATCTTCGTATATTTTTTATAGTCTTAAGGGCATACCTTATGGACTAAACATGTTAGAAAATCACCCTAACTATGGAATTATAACTCTATTCTAGTTGATCTAGAACAAAACTTATGCACGCATAGAAAAAACAACAATTATTCCCTCCATAAGAGACTCTACCTAGGTCATATGGATCCATACATTATAGGAATTTCTTTGACTAGATCTTGACTTGAACTTCAGATATTTATGACCCTGAAACTACGGTTACCTCAATCAATATTACACCTTGGACAACTTCTATTCTAGCCCTAAATTATAGTGCAGGACCTCCTCCATTTGTGTTGGTCTTTTCATAGACCTTGTGACCTACTAACCACCACATGACAGGGTCTCAACCCTCTCTCCTATTTCAGAATTTGATGCAACCTTCACGCAGAAACACCACTAAAATCACATGCCAAAATTCCCATGAGCCACCTCGCTTGAGCTCGATCTATGAGAAGAGAACAAAAAATATGCCATCCTACTTCCTAGCACAAACCCATTAAGGTATGTGATATTCATGTGAATCCTCACATGATGATCTTAATCTTGGTGGATGATCATGGCCTCCCTTTATCAACCCTTACTCCGCCCTCTAACTCGGCCTACTTTAGGACTACATCTCTCCTAGCCTTCTTTCCCAAACAAGCTCCTTCTAAATTGATGTTCTTGCCTTCACACTAAAGCCTCCTTAAATAAATTTTCCTAGCTAAGCCTCTTCAGAACCCTCTAGAACTTATGGGTTTTATCCACATGTTGTACCTCTGAGGTAGTAGTAGGTCAGCTATCAATGCCAGAGCATCTAAAATAATTGTTTTTGGGTTTTTGGTTTTAGTTTTTTGGAAGACCAATGAATGAAGATAGATGTAGAATCTAAGTAGTTAATCCTTTGGGATATATTAATATCCTAGCGGAGGGCTGCTATAAGACTTTACACAGTGATATAGACCAAAATAGTGGTGAGAAGAAGACAACAAATAATATGATTATCACAGTTTCTAGACTGTAAAACAAAACATCATAAGTGGGAAAACCTTCTAAACTACATTCCAAAGTTTCAAGGCAGTATACTTAAGCTTACACAAGATGTTGATGATTTACTGATTATGGGGGATTAGCTAAACAAACAGTTCATTAATCCATTCTCTTAATAGATGATCACTTCAAGAGATAATAGGAATAAATTGAGACACAATTCTTCCTACAGGATAACACAAATTGTGTAAAACTAGATTCAGAATTCTTTGCTTTGTATTAAGGTTCCAGAAAGACTGAGTACATCAAGTGTCTAGAAAAGTTTCTTTCAAAGGTGGCTTCCAGGTTCAAAGTAGAATTAACAATCAAGACTTAACAAGTAATGAAAAATGAATCTTGAACTCCGAACCAATAACATCTTGAGAAGAGAATTATTTATACAATAATAAAACTTAAGAAATATCCTAAAACTGATTAAGATTTATTCTTGGAAAGGAAAATATCTTCATGCAAGAAGATAGGGGCAGCTATTGAACTGCTCATTGTTGTCCCTTTTATTTAGGTTGTGTTGGATTTGTTTTCTGATATTTTTCCCTTTAAGATGCTAATCTGTTTATATCCTTCACATTGGTTGATTCCTTCATTTTGATCTTTCATCTGATACTCTTTAAACTCCATGAATATCCTTTAACCCTGCAGAGTAACCTTTACTATTTCTTTTTAACTTTACTGTTGAATCCAGGTTTTTACTATGTTTTTCAATAGTAAATCACTTTAGATTTTATGTTACAAGGTAAAGTAAATTAATATGATCTTCATTTTTGTCTTCAAACTGTGTGCATGCTTTTTCTTTGTAAGCATGAAAAAGAGGTTTTTACCTGCAAAACACAGAAACTGTTAAGAAAAATATAGGTGACAGAGAAGGTCTTTAATGGTTTTATTTGAGATTGAAAAGGTATTGGAAGGAGTCCATAGCGTATCGAAAGGTAAAATGATGGTTTATATGGTTGCAGAGGCTTATGGAGGCTTCACCATGTAAAATAGAAAAAACAGATAAAAAACAATGATTTAGGCGATTAAACGGAAAAATAGTCTTTTATTTGAATTATGGCACAATAGTGAATAGTGGTTATTTTTTGTTATGTGGGATGTGGTTTTCATCGCACCGCATATAAGGTGTGGGTGGTTTTAGCAAGGGTTCACCCGATACAATATGAGCCTAACATGTAGCAAGGGAAAACAGTGGAAAATCGCTTTTCGGGTGGGTAATGCCCATATAGAAAGTCAACCCGAAATCATTAAGGGCCATTGGATCTGAATGCCTTAGGTTGGACAGTGGTGGAGCGAAGGTGATGCAAGCCTGGACTGCTCCAGGCCGCTACCAGGATCTTCTGATCACCAAGCATATAAAAACTTTCTCCATGATGATTTATAAAAACAATGCTCCAAAACCCATGTTTGCCATCTTGTTACGCTGGCAAGACCGACACTGCCAAACTAAGCCGGTATAAAAGATGCAGAGACAATGGTTGCCTCTGTGTTTATTTTCCCGAACCACAGGCTCGTCGCATGTATGTCCATCCACTAGTTTATAACTATATATTGATATATGGTGCGCTGGCTTCTCGCTGCTCTGGTGATGCGCGGAATTGACAGCCCTATATAAACCTCGGTTGTGTCTTGGTATGGCGCTGGCCTTGTATCAATTTTCAACTACCACCAGACCGGTGTCTATTATATCATTTCTAATCCTCGAACTCCCTACAGCAAACTCCCCATGACAGGCCAACGAACAGACACATGTGCTATTATGAAATCGAACCCAGTTTTCTCTTATAAACAATGGTTCATTCTTCTCCCTTCAGCTATTCGGTAGCCTACCTCTGTTTGACGTTCCTTGCGGTCCATATATGTTACAGTACCTAAATCGAACCGCTTCTTAAATTATGGAACTTACCATTGAATATATATATGATGCAGTAGGTGTATGCATATGGAAGTTATCTAACAATGATCTCTTAGCAATCGATCAACATATGTACATATAAACCACAGCTATGTTGTGTATCTCTGAGTCCATACCTCGGCCTCCGTTAAGATATAGCTCGCCTGTCAGAAATCTGTGATGCTTATAAATATCCCTGCATCCTCTTTACCATTGCGTTAGTTCAATACTAAAACTTCAATTTATTATTACCCCTACGCACATAATGCGCATACCACTTATGCCGGAAAGGCATGCTCTTCATATGGAGTAACAACTATACTTTCGCCTTTTGTCCAGGTTTAGTGCATATATATATGCGGATAAAGCCGAAGCTTGATAATGACGCAGAGCACCTCACTACCAAGAAACACCCGCATTATTCCATACACACCAGTTCATTAATTATGGGAAAACAATATCCGCGGTTCAATCAAACCAAAGGATTGACATCTGATTTTAATGGAACCAAATTTGAAAGCACAATCAATTAGTAGACGGAGGAATAAAAGACCATTTACGCTATCTCACCTCTTAACTGGACATAACACCGAGCTTCTAAGAGAAACCGCTATGTATATATGCGTATCCGTCATCAATTAAACTTGAACAACAATTATCCTTATACACCCGCATTCAATCTACAAATGCGGAACATGCATAGCACTCCGCTTTTGGTGCTATATGAAAGGCAAGCAGATTCCAAATGGGTAACAACCATAACACTGGCGCATGGAGGAAATTATAATCACCGCATTTCACGCAATTTCAATCATTATTAAGATATGCAATACACAACCAGTAGAGGCATCTACCTACGTCGGCACAGGCTATCGGCAGGCTCTGATATATATATCGGGTCTTGTAACCACAAGTTGCACCTGCAACGCGAATTTGAGACTGCCAGACAGCTTCAGATTTCCTAGTAGTTGGTGTTCAGATCACTTTCTGTGAACACCGTTTGAGTTCCAACGCATCCCGACAGACATGAAATTGTCTGGTATTGAACCCTCGGCATATTTTAGCAGCTCGAATTTAGCTAAGACCGAATTCAACTCTAAGCCACACGGATTGCATGTTGATATCACCAATTCAGTTAAAGAATTACACACAGGTATACAGCGTTTGAATTTGCTGTCCGCCCACGGAGTTAACCATATAGATACGGTTCAACCTTACGGCTATGAACTCTCAATGGTGCCACCACTTCTTAATGAGAATTATGAGAGTTCATGCCGTAGTAAAGTAAGAGTCAAAGCAAGATGACTGTGCACAAAAGAAAGATACCTTTAATGATTAACATACAGGATTGTAGCACATAGGAAAATAAGAGCCATTAACCCTTAGTGCAAATTTCACATTATACAACATCGATTTCTGCCTTGAATAAGGCTACCCATTAAATCAATAATATACATATGCCTCTCAAACATTATTTACATAAATAAAAAGGACACTGCTTACAACTATCTTTGGCCAGATATTCTATGCTGATGGCCTTTTACAACTGCCGAAGGCTCTCAAGGAAACCTCACGCTCACCTCTCTTTTTTTTCATGCCTTTGAGGCTCATAAATTTATACAACTTGAATTTAACTAATTTAGGTTCAAATCCCCTTAATTAATCAACAAAGTCCCCAAATATCTCAACACCCCTACAATCAATATTTTATCCCTAAAACTCTTGAAACTAAATCTAATCTTAGGCTTATAATTAATTCTGAAATATTTCAAGGCTAATTTCTCTCTTGTTGTCCAACAATTTGGAAACATTACAAATCCTCACAAAATCTCATAAATATTTACATAAAATTAACAATTTCTCAAAAAACATGAGACCCCTAGGTTTAATAAAAATACAAGGTATTTTCCCAAGCTAATGCTCCTGCATCAGACTTCCAAGGTTGAAAATGACCATGATCTCCAGATCATGCGTTTTAAATCTTTGTCCGCCTGGATCCCACATCTTATGTTGTCTTGCTCCACTTGCTGCACTTTCACAATCTGTTTCTATTTTCATTTTGTTGCTGCTTCTACTGCTTCTCTTCCTTGCTACTGCTGGTTTCTTTCGGGATTCTTTTGTCATCAGTCTTCTGATACTTTCAATCTCTTGATCCAATAAATCTCTCGGCTGTTGATTTGCTTGCTGAGCTAAGACGGCTTGCTCAGTTTGTACTGTCACTCGCTCACTTCTTGTTTCTGTTCTAACTTTCTCATATCTTAATGCCACCCAATCATCCATACCCTCTTGTTTTCCAGAACAGAAAACTTCTTCTTCCTTCATTTGACTGCTCAACTGAGTCAAATGTTCTGCAACAATACTTGCATTCACAAAACACTTGTTAGAATAAAAATCAGAAGGCATCAGTGCCTTGTCCTCTTTTGCCAACACTTCAGTATGCTGCTCTGAAGTCTCCTCCATTATCAGCACATCAGTATGCTGATTCTCTTTGCCCAAAGAATTCTCAAGACTGTCAACTAGTCTTTCTCCCACATCATCTGCTTCCATGATATGCACTTGTTCACTGTACTGAACTCTTTCTTCTGCCATCTCCCTGTCATACTCCGAATTCTTCAACAAATATTCTAGCAATGCAATTTCTTTGTAACATTGCTGAATCATAACATCACCATCACTTACAATCTCTGCATGCATACACAACTTGTCAGTTTGAAAACTACAAGTTTCAACAACCTTAACTGTCGGTTCATATACCAACTCTTCCAGCTGATCATCTTCTTCATTCACATGAACTTCTTCTTCAACAAAACCTGTAATCATATCACAACTGTCAGCTATAAAAACACAAGAATTCACATTATCCAGCTGATCTGGATCTGTCCAATAATTCAAGAAAGCATCAATGATCTCTTCCTCTGTTTCATCAATGATAACCTCCTCTTCCAACTCAGCTGCTCTGAGTTGCGTACATTTCAACTGTACATCCATCACTTGCTCGAGCTTTCTCAGCTCTTCCATTAACTGCATGCTTATCTGTCGATCTCTTTTCTGTTGTAGCTTCCGCCATTTCACTTTCTTTCCCTTCAATGGAAAGATCCATCCTCTACTCTGGTTTTCCTGCTCTTGCAGCCATTCCTCTAGTACCTGCAATTGCACTTTCATTACTGCAATCTCTCTTTCTCTGTCTTCTGCAGTCATCTCATTGCTATGGCATTCCTCTGAACCTCTTCTATGATCCTCCATGATCATCTTCTCACTTGCCATGAGTTGCACTAGCCTCTACAACAAGCCCTCCTGTCTTGTCGCCACTTACCTCACCAAGCTCTCCTCACTCAGTATTTTGGTAAGTACTGGTTCACTGCCTCTGGAACCTCTTTGAGCCCTCTCCTTTGCTCACTCTCAGGCTATCTCTTCAACTCACCTTCTCCTTCAGGACACTGCAATTGTCCTCCTTATTCAGCCTTTAGCTGAATGCCAGGTTCAACGCCATCTTCTCTGCAACCAGAAACTCTCATCACAAATTTCAAATCAGAAAAAAAAATCATTTCACTTTCTAAGATCTTGCATGATCTCACTTCATCTCCCACCTGCACGCATCTCTGTGCTCAAAATCTGATCTTATCACACGTAATAAAAAAAAACTCATCCTTCAAATAGAGCTATTCCAGCTCTGATACCAAAAATGATGCAAGCCTGGACCGCTCCAGGCCGCTACCAGGATCTTCTGATCACCAAGCATATAAAAACTTTCTCCATGATGATTTATAAAAATAATGCTCCAAAACCCATGTTTGCCATCTTGTTACGCTGGCAAGACCGACACCGCCAAACTAAGCCGGTATAAAAGATGCAGAGACAATGGTTGCCTCTGTGTTTATTTTCCCGAACCACAGGCTCGTCGCATGTATGTCCATCCACTGGTTTATAACTATATATTGATATATGGTGCGTTGGCTTCTCGCTGCTCTGGTGATGCGCGGAATTGACAGCCCTATATAAACCTCGGTTGTGTCTTGGTATGGCGCTGGCCTTGTATCAATTTTCAGCTACCACCAGACCGGTGTCTATTATATCATTTCTAATCCTCGAACTCCCTACAACAAACTCCCCATGACAGGCCAACGAACAGACACATGTGCTATTATGAAATCGAACCCAGTTTTCTCTTATAAACAATGGTTCATTCTTCTCCCTTCAGCTATTCGGTAGCCTACCTCTGTCTGACGTTCCTTGCGGTCCATATATGTTACAGTACCTAAATCGAACTGCTTCTTAAATTATGGAACTTACCATTGAATATATATATGATGCAGTAGGTGTATGTATATGGAAGTTATCTAACAATGATCTCTTAGCAATCGATCAACATATGTACATATAAACCACAGCTATGTTGTGTATCTCCGAGTCCATACCTCAGCCTCCGTTAAGATATAGATCGCCTGTCAGAAATCTGTGATGCTTATAAATATCCCTGCATTCGCTTTACCATTGTGTTAGTTCAATACTAAAACTTCAATTTATTATTACCCCTACGCACATAATACGCATACCACTTATGCCGAAAAGGCATGCTCTTCATATGGAGTAACAACTATACTTTCGCCTTTTGTCCAGGTTTAGTGCATATATATATGCGGATAAAGCCGAAGCTTGATAATGACGCAGAGCACCTCACTACCAAGAAACACCCGCATTATTCCATACACACCAGTTCATTAATTATGGGAAAACAATATCCACGGTTCAATCAAACCAAAGGATTGACATCTGATTTTAATGGAACCAAATTTGAAAGCACAATCAATTAGTAGACGGAGGAATAAAAGACCATTTACGCTATCTCACCTCTTAACTGGACATAACGCCGAGCTTCTAAGAGAAACCGCTATGTATATATGCGTATCCGTCATCAATTAAACTTGAACAACAATTATCCTTATACACCCACATTCAATCTACAAATGCAGAACATGCATAGCACTCCGCTTTCGGCGCTATATGAAAGGCAAGCAGATTCCAAATGGGTAACAACCATAACACTGGCGCATGGAGGAAATTATAATCACCGCATTTCACGCAATTTCAATCATTATTAAGATATGCAATACACAACCAGTAGAGGCATCTACCTACGCCGGCAAAGGCTATCGGCAGGCTCTGATATATATATCGGGTCTTGTAACCACAAGTCGCACCTGCAACGCGAATTTGAGACTGCCAGACAGCTTCAGATTTCCTAGTAGTTGGTGTTCAGATCACTTTCTGTGAACACCGTTTGAGTTCCAACGCATCCCGACAGACATGAAATTGTCTGGTATTGAACCCTCGGCATATTTTAGCAGCTCGAATTTAGCTAAGACCGAATTCAACTCTAAGCCACACGGATTGCACGTTGATATCACCAATTCAGTTAAAGAATTACACATAGGTATACAGCGTTTGAATTTGCTGTCCGCCCACGGAGTTAACCATATAGATACGGTTCAACCTTACGGCTATGAACTCTCAATGGTGCCACCACTTCTTAATGAGAATTATGAGAGTTCATGCCATAGTAAAGTAAGAGTCAAAGCAAGATGACTGTGCACAAAAGAAAGATACCTTTAATGATTAACATACAGGATTGTAGCGCATAGGAAAACAAGAGCCATTAACCCTTAGTGCAAATTTCACATTATACAACATCGATTTCTGCCTTGAATAAGGCTACCCATTAAATCAATAATATACATATGCCTCTCAAACATTATTTACATAAATAACAAGGACACTGCTTACAACTATCTTTGGCCAGATATTCTATGCTGATGGCCTTTTACAACTGTCGAAGGCTCTCAAGGAAACCTCACGCTCACCTCTCTTTTTTTTCATGCCTTTGAGGCTCATAAATTTATACAACTTGAATTTAACTAATTTAGGTTCAAATCCCCTTAATTAATCAACAAAGTCCCCAAATATCTCAACACCCCTACAATCAAGATTTTATCCCTAAAACTCTTGAAACTAAATCTAATCTTAGGCTTATAATTAATTCTGAAATATTTCAAGGCTAATTTCTCTCTTGTTGTCCAACAATTTGGAAACATTACAAATCCTCACAAAATCTCATAAATATTTACATAAAATTAACAATTTCTCAAAAAATATGAGACCCCTAGGTTTAATAAAAATACAAGGTATTTTCCCAAGCTAATGCTCCTGCATCAGAAGGAGCAGTACGGAGGGAACCAATGATCATTTATGGTGGAAATCGCTTTATTATGTGTTAAAACTATGATTAGGGGGTTAAATGGAGATTTAGTTATTTCTTCGTTTAAATCATAAAAAACAATTTAACAAAGAAATTCTTTGCAAAACACATATCGCGGACTTGAAATTTTATGAACTCGGTCAAATAATGATATCGGGTTTGGGTTAATCGCATATCGCAATTGCAGTTTAGCTGAGGAAGGCCCATCACAAAGGAAAGCGATAAGGGCTGGACGTGACGTAGGAATAAATCATGTATGATATGTGATCGGGTCCATGCTCCCATCGCAATCAGAGATCACAATGGTGTAGGGTTATGCTATTAGCGGGACTTACGATGGAGGTGAATGCGATATGGCAATAGATTATGATATGTATTTGGTCAGTTTTGGGTTCATTATTGATTGCATATCGCAATTAGAGGAGAGTGGATGCACGTCGAAAAGTTGCAATCCGCCAATATTGCAATGCGATATTTTATGAAATATATAGTTTTATAATAAAACTAAGGGTTTCGGGGTATTTTAATAAAAGGAGTTAATATATACGGGAAAGGGAATTTTAAGGGTTTAATATGCTAAGGTTAGTGTTAATATGAAAGAAGAGCAGAAAAGGGAATTATAGGCAGAAAAGGGAAATACACTAAGTATTATGCTTTGTCATGGTTTATTTGCTTTTCACATATATATCAATACTTATGCTAAAACACCTTTTTGTGGGTTTTTCGGGTAAAAAGGGATTTTACGTGGGCTTTTCACTTTTATTAGATAAAAAGGGTTTTAATCTTAGGAAAAGGGGTTCTTATGGAAAATGAATGAATATGAATCATATGAAGGTGGTAAGGGGAAATTAGTAAGTATGAGGATGAATGGGAATGAATGGGAGGTTAATTAATTGATCTTGTAGACCTTCATTTGCTTTGTGTAATTGCCTCATGGACATAGAAACATATGGTAAAACATGATAAATGTACATTTTGTCTAATGAATAATCAAACTTCTGCAACCTTTCTCTACCTACCCTTTGCTTATCCTATCATTTTTTCTTCAATTAGTGGGTGCATTTAAGCTAGCAAACCTTTTTCCTTTCTTTTTATTTTACAAAAGCAAGCTATCTAAATCTACCCTTATAACATCCAAAGGCTCAGATTAAATTGATGAACACCTTATTATTCTCTACCTAACTATTGATCTGCCAAGATTAAACAATTTGGCTAGATCTTTATTCTTTAACTATAACATCAAATTTAAAACATGAAGCAGTCAAGTTTAAACTATTTGGCTGTCATGGGTTGTGGTATTTAAGACAAGATGCACATAACAATTATTTTGTAGAAACATAGTAGTGGCATTTAGACTTGCTCACTTTCAGAGTTTATTTCTTTTCTTTTCTTTCTAACCTAACATTTTCTTTGATATGGACATCATCATCAAGATATATATATATATATTATATATATATAATATAATATATATATAAATATATATAAAAATTTCTTCATATTGTTATGTCCATATCCTAACTTAACATTTTTTCAAATATTCTATCTTATCAAAACCAAAAAATGTTACAACATTGGCCCCAACTGGGGACTACTTTCTCCAATAAAATGTAGAGAACCTACAGATCCACGTGCCTTCTCCTTCGGCTATGGAGTCCTTGCTGTAAGAAAAATCACACTGACATCTTGAAAAGATAAAAGAAATCCAGGTTATTTACAATGAAAACTATTTCAAATTATTAGCACTGAATGCAGTGTTTGAAAAACCTTACATTTACAAGATAAGTGGAATATAGCCCCTCAAAATTCTGCAGCACAAAAGTGTTGTTACCCTTCACTTCAGCAATTACTAAAGGTCCAAACCATAGATTTTCAAATTTTCTATGCTTCCCTTTTTCTTCTCTCCTAGCATCCCATCTTAGAACTAGATCACGTCCTTAAACTCTCTTTCCCTGGCTCTTCTGTCAAACAGGACCTTCATCTTATTCTGATGTTTATTCAATTTTTATTGAACTTCATCTCTATTTTCATTAAGTTCAATAATTTGATTTATTCTTCTTGAAAAATCATTAGGTTCATTTGTTGAATCTGTTAGGCCCCTATACTAATAGGTGTCATATGTCATGATTGACTTAATGAGCTCTGTAATATGTTCATACCTTTACTTGTTGCAAAGGTTTTCCATATTTGTAAAAAATCAAAAAATTTAAAAAATCTAAAGAGGGTATACCCTAAAAGAAAAAACAAAGGGTAAAAAGAATAAAAAATGGTCAAAAAAAAGAAAGAAAATGAACCCCAACAAAAAGAAAGACCAGGAAAGTGTGCAAGTCTAAATGCCACTACTTTTATTGTTGTAAAATAAAGAATTGTGTGTAGTTGGTCACCTATGCCACAATTCATGAATAGTCAAATAGTTTAAACTTAGCTAGTTCATATTTTAATTTCACGTTGTAGAAATAGAGAATAAATATCTGACCAAACAGTGTAATCTTGGCAGATAAGTAGATAGGAAGAGTAAATAAAAGGAGCTCAATAGTTTAATATGAGCCCTTGGATGTAATAAGTGTAGATTTAGATAGATATCACTATGTAAAAGAAAAGAAAGTGAGAAAAGTGTTTGCTAGTCTAAGTGCACCCCAATAAAGAAGTGAAAATGCTAGGATAAAGTAGGTAGGGTAAGTAGATGATGTTTGTAGAATAAATGTGTGGTGAATGGTTAAGTTTAATGCTTAAATCTTTTGCTTTCATCACTTGGACAAAGAAAAACTCACATTGGAGGTAGTACATCAAAGGAACAAAGTCAAATTAATTAATTTCCTTATCCATTTTCCCCTTAAGTATCACTAATTTCCCCTAAGTACTAAAAGCATTTACAAAGTTAAAGGGGCTCAAAGAATTTCTTTGACTTTTGGAGGGACCGAACCCTCGGCCCAATAATTTATAAAGCCTAAGTACTTAAGACCATCCATTAAATCATCATATTCCGTCATAAAAATCATTTATCCTTCTCATAAGTTTTTCCTAAAGTAAAATCCCATTTTACTTAGGAAATTTGAAATATTTTTGTAAAAACCCTTTTCACTTTTAAGCCTAAGTTTAAATACACACTTCAAATGTTTTATACTTAGCACTTTCCATTTCATAAATGTCATATTAACTATTAACATATTAATATATAAATCCCCTATAAAGGTTACCCGCGCCCGTATTACTTTAATTATGTAAAAACCCTGAAATATTATATATCCTGCCCCTGGTTAAATTATAATCATAATATGTTTTAATGGGATTAATTAGTTAATCCATAACTAATTAACATCCCCAACCCTCCGCTGCATTAAAAAAGGGTTAATTAACTCTCATGGTTAATTAATAACTTCCATAGCCAATCCCGTCACTCCTGATGTGATTAAATAATCCATAATTATATCGGGCCCGCCTTTGTTAAACCCTCGTTACCTCGTATCTCCTGTCAGTCGTCTGATCAAGCCCTTGACATCCGACAGCTATAATACATGTCGCACAGCCCTTTGTGACCGCATGTTAGCATGCAATCACAAAGTGGTTTCCTATATAGTGCCTCTGCCACACATTTGCCACTCTATGGAATCGCTGGCCCAAGGCTAAATATCGCCCTCTTCTGATGAGCAGTGTGATACAAACCACTTACCGCCTCCCCAGTAAATGACAAAACATCATATCATTTGCGGCCGACGCCACCTGTGCAAATTCTAAAGCTCACCAACCCTTGACTTTGTACATAAAACAAACAAGTCATTTTCGGGCGCCCTATTCTATAAAATTGTACACCCATGCAAACGAACGTCAAGGTCAATTAGCTCAAGCTTGTAGTCGCCAACCCGCTCCAAACCTTGCATCTGATGCCGCCCAGAACCCTCCAGCCACACACAATACCTGCATTTCGTTACCTGTCTCCCAGAAATAGGTATTTATCAAAGTCCTAACAAAAATCCTGCAAGTTCTCATTTTCCACTGTAAATCGACTAAAATACCCAAATTTACCATAATTCTATTGTTATCATCACCATTCAAGTCCTCCAGACCCTCTATTTTGCGCAATTTTGCAAAGAAAAACTCAGTTCCTTTTCTAAATCCACAAGAACCAAAAATGGAAACTCCGGTAGCTTTGAATGTTGTACCCATTAATGCTCCTCATCGAGATTTAGACTATTTGCCTCTCGTAGATAACAACTTCTAGATAAAAAAATTAACCACTAATACAAATCACCTCAAAGTCTTTTGCTAATGTAGAGACAACTACTTGAATGGCCTTGATGCCATAGGACTGTGGGAATCCAATATTCCCATATACTTTCTCCCTTCTGTTCATGTTTTCCCTGACATAATCCATCATTACCATGTCAATTATGACTCCAACCACAGAGCAGTTATGTCTCCCATCCAAACATTCCTTTTTCCAATAACTGCTGAATCAATCAATGAGATGTTGCAATTTCACTCCAGCCAAGCCCTCACCCCGAATTCCATCAGAAATTTACTTGAGAAATCAACCAAAATGTCCCAATCTGAACTTGATCGCCTTTGCCGTACCTTCATATTAAAACAATATCAAACTAAGGACCCACCTCCTTATATGCATGTTTTCTTCAATGATATGGGTAAAATCATAGTCGATATGATATTTGCAGTCATTGGATTCAACACTAGTGAGTATGTATATGAGCTGACCCTAGTGTTGTTGTCTATCTTTACTTGTAGACATCCTCCTGCTGTCAAGTATGATTATGCCTCATTCATTGCTGACAAAATTCATGACTAGTTCACAACACTGGAGAATGAAAGGGTCTTCAAGTTTTCCACCTTTATATATCACCTTATTCTCTACTACCAATTAGACAAATTCCCATTTTCTATCATGAAACTAGATACTAAGGGTAATCCAAGGTCTGTCATATTTTGGACCTCCATCTTCGACAGATCTTATGCCAACCCTTATTCTTATAATGAGTTCATTGATCAGTTTGTACACCCAGCAAACACTTTGCTGACAGGGATTTCACCTCCCAGAATCGGTGATGACATTAAGAAGATCTTTTAGCTCTCCAAACAATACAAGGTGGGTGACTGGTATTTATACTAGAATCATACAAAAATTAGAATATATGGATGTGAGCTTTCCCCATTCAAGCTGCCCAGATATGTTCCAATGAGACTATTTGCATTGGAATATTTCAAACAAATGATAAATTCAGACTTGGTAAATTCTCATAAAGCCAGAAAGAAAGCACAACTCAGAATCAAGAACCAGCTACGCCCTTTCATCTGCAACACTAGGGAAGCATGGATAGAAGTAGAGAAAATTCTAGAAGATCATCTTAAAGTACACAAAAGTTTTAGTTGGTTTCCTTATGATCCCCATAGTTTCATTTGTGACAGAAGGATGAAAAATAGACTATCACCTTACATACATCATAGAGTTCCAGAGATTAAACAATTTGCCAATATGGATGAATGGAGGGAAGGTACCTTAGTGGAAACTGATATTGAGTAGGTCAATATAGAAAATGTAATGAAGGATCTTGGAAAAACACTTGACCTAGATTCTTTTAGACAGGTACAATTTGAAACTTCTCAAAGGAAAACATCAGAGATCAATGCCTCTACAGCTAAAACCTCTCAGAAGCACTCATAGGATACCAGTACACCATTTACAAGGACATCCAAGAGAAAGGGACTAGAGACTAGCACCCAAGTAACAGAACAATTAGTCATGTCTAAACAGCCTGAAACGTCTCAAGAGTAGGCTCAAACACAAGCTCACCCAGCTCAAGTTAATGTAGAAGAGCCCCCAATTTTGTAGACTCCTCTGAATGGGGAAAAGAACAAAAAGAGAGACAGGGAAGTAGCTACCCCTACCAGTGGCCCATCAAACCAGCCTGGTGCTAAAAAGCACAGGCTAAATCCTCATTCAGAAGGGAAAATTTTTGAAGAAACCATAGATAGCCAAAGAAAAGAAGGTGTGGACAGTCACCAGACTTTCCTAGTAGGTGGGACACCTTCTAGATCACAGAGACATGAGCTGGAGAGACAACAGAGCACAGAAGTATCATCCTTTAAGCCTTGAGGAAGTGAGAACCTGGAATTTAAAAAGAAATTCAAGGAAATAAAAACTAGGAATGAGCCATTAAGAATCTGGGTCTATAATCAATATTTAAAAATGGCTCCCACTAATCAGAATAGGTTGACGTCAGCCTATGACATCAAGGAGGGAAAAATGGAAATGAGCCTCTTCAAGCCTAAAGTACAAAAACCTTAAACAACTACAGATTACCTTCAAACAAATTTTGAGGTCATGGCAAAAGATATTCATCCATTGGATTCGATTGAGTTAGACAGGCAAACAGGGGAAATGATGTATTCAAATTTGACATGTAAGGCCATGATGGCCCAAAGATTAGAAAATTATTTAAATAATACAACTACCCAATTACAACTGGAGAAAGCCTTCTCATAGGCTAAAGATAACATAATTAAATCTTTGGAAGAGTTAGTGATTGGATCGGATCATAATCCAAAGGATGTGAAGGCTGCAGAAACCTTAATAAAGAAAAAATATGAAGACATAGTTGCCTTGAGAAAGCAGCTAAAATTACCACCATCAGGACATCAACAAACTATAGAAATTGTTCAAAATAAGTCTAAAGAAGAGCTTATGGACTTAGTCCTACAGGTTAACGAACAACTGAAGGAAACTGAGCAAGAGTTAGAAATATCACTCAAAATAAAGTAGGGAGAGTTGACCTCCCAGCTTCCAAATGTGATACCAGTGGTCTCCACTATAGTCCCTTCAACACTGGAAATAGCTCTGAAACCTAATGTCCCTTTGCCCATAGCTGAAGTAGTCACAAGTACAGGTACATGAACGACACCAACAAGAAATTTAGGGCTAAGCACAGATGAATTGATAAAATCAATGGAGGAGATGAAACTCCAAGTTTCAGAGTTACAAAAGGTAAAAGAGCAATTTGTTACCTTAAAACAAAAATATGATATTTCAAAAATAAATTATGCAGAAAAAGTAAGGGAGAACAAAGGGTTAGCTCAGCAGGTAAAATCATTAGAAAAAGACCCCATATTTGACAAGCCCTTAGTAGACATTAGAAAGATTCTTCAGACCAACATCACTCAGTAAATAAATGATGTTTGGTCATCAATACAAATAAATTTTGAACATATTGATTTAGTAAAGGTAGCCGTAGAAGAAATTCAGAGCACAAATGAAGAATTAGGAAGGATGCCTGAGGAAGCCACCAGGCTTATAAATTTTTTGAATAGCAAGAATAAATACCAGCTTGAAGAACTAGGCATTGAAGACAGAATAGGGACTATTATGGAGGTCAAGAAGGTATTGACTAAAAGGTCTCTGATGCAAAATTTGGAAAGAAGATGCCAAAACATGCAGGAGGAAATTAATGTTTTTATGGACAAATTTGGTATTTTACAGAACAAAGGACTCCCTAGACATTTAGTTATCAATGATAAATTAATGAGGCATACAGATTATGTTGATAAATTGGTTCAATATGTAGATAATCAATGCAGTTCATCAACCAGTAAATCAACACCAAAGGCACTACCTATGGGCAGAGTTCTCTATGATAGTCTAGAGAACCTTTTCTATGTTGAACATGAGTTAAAACATTTGTTTCTAGTTCAACCTACTTTCTTCAAATACACCGAAACTGATAAAATCCTCAGGAAACTTCAAAGGACCAGAATACCATAGGAAAAATGGTAGACAGAAATGCTAGATATTTTGTAATTTATCCTTGGTAAAAAAAGTAAATTTGCATTATTTACTACAGTCAATGATGGTAAAAGAGGATGAATAATGATCAAATAGGTAAAGAGTATAATAACAGGTCAAAATGTATCAGTGAGAAAGTGAAAAGCAGAACAACCATCACTAATTTATGAGAAAGACAACAAGATGCGTCATCATAGGGCCTGCCTCCAACTCATTCACAAAAACAGGGACAACAAGCCATCAGTTTACTTTATCTTCTATCTATGGGACCATCTGTCTCCGTTTTCATTTAATTTATAGTTAGTTACCCTAGAATATATCTCTCTTTGTTATGAGATATTTTATTGTAAAACTTTTGTATAAATACTCCCTCATTCACAGTATTGAGGGTGGATTCTTAGACATTTCTATAAAGCTGATTACTTTGGAATAAAGTGTTGTTTGACAAACTTTTATATGGCTGGCTAGATGTAGAATTGATACAAAGGAATTTTCACAGGGTTCATGTGCAAAACACCAAACAAATAAGTATTTTATGTCCCATGTGTTATTGTTTTCTTGTTTAAATATTTCAATTATGTTCCACATCTGAATATTAAAACGAAAAAGCATAATTCAGAAAGTGCTAAGTGCAATCTATTTTCAATCGTTTTTATTCTTAATGTTTTCCTCTAAACTATCATAGGCAAGGAATTCCTAATTGCCCTTCTTCCCTTTTGAACCCATTCCATCTTTTCAAGTTATCATTTTTTCCCTGTTTAGCTATCTTGCCCTGTGAAGCCATCTTTTGCTAAAAAACTGAATCTAGTTGAGCCATCTTCTTCTGACTCCATTAGCCCAATGGCTTGAAATATTTAGTTCTACCCATCTTCTATTGAATTTCACCACCAAACAGAACCAAAAATCCCAAAGCTTTCATAACTAGCCTAAAACCTTCTAAAACCAAGCTAAAACTTAAAGAGAGAGCCCTCTTTGAGTACAGATTGGTTAGATTTTTTACTTAAAAGTTGGTTTGTGGTTACCTCGGACTCCTTTCCTCTTCTTACAACTTCTAGGAAAATCTGAGTGATAACATAGTGGCCACTCCACTGGGGAACGAAAATTTGTTGTTATTGTTGTTTACTTTATAAACTACAAACGGAGCCTGAAGTTAGCCAGGTAGCCTTCGAAATGCTCTTGCTCTACAATTGCATAAGTAGATGAATGCTACTTCAGTCGATCTCTGGTTTAGTTTATGAACTTAACATGAAATAGTTCCTCAGTCAAACAAATCTTTAGGAAAGTTTAAATTCAAATCTAAAGCATCTTAAAGAAATCACAGAAGTTATTTGTTGATATTAATTTAGAAAATCAAAACCAAGAAAACTGGCTTTAGAAAGGACTCGTTACACTAGAGCAAATCCTGATCCTAATCCACCACCAGTGTTTGAGAACCCCAATCTGATCCCTAGAATTCTTAGGAGACAGGAAAGTCAAGAAAGTACTGCCAGGTTTCAGCCCACCTACAGATCAAGATCCTTCCCTGTTAGGTGTATTTATCTTGAGGATGAACCCTTTGATGAGAAATTTGAGACCTCTTTGTTCAGAACATATTCTAACTCTGTATTAATTGACTTGGTCTTAGACTCAATATTCATTGAAGAATTACAGTTTGAAGCTGTCAACTCCTCAACTGACGAACATTTGCAAAATTCAATACAATATGAGCTTACCTCTGAAGGGACACCCAATCCCTCTACAATCACTACTGCTCCTTCAAATTCCTCACCGTTTCCTGGTACATCTCAACCCCAAACCACTCCATAATAGACCTCTCTTTCTACCCCTCCATCCATAACCCAAATTCCCATTGTTATCCCAACCCTAGTTGTTGTTCCATCATTACCTACAGCCATCGCAAATAGGTATACCCCCTAGTTTTACCAGCCAATTTAGGTGCCTCACCTTAAGACTACCAAAGTAAAATCACTCCATTCGATGGTACTGGTGCCTACACAGCTCAACAACATACCAAAAAAATGACTAACTACTTTGAAATATATGAGATAGATGTTGATGATGTAAGAATGAGGATATTTTTTCAGAGTCTAACTAGGAAAGTTAGAACCTGGTTTAGGGCTCTAAGAGCAAACAAAATAGATAGCCTAGAAACCCTTTATAGGCAGATCTTGAATCGTTGGAAGAAAGAAAAGATCCTTTGTAGATCTTATCTGAGTATGAAAACTTCAAGAGAGGAACAGAAGAAACTGTACAAGATTACTGCACTAAGTTCAACATTGTCTACAATGCCATTCCTCAAAACCTTAGACCCCCTCCTGATTTGGCCCTAATAAAATTCCCATATGTATTTGAATTGGATATGGCTTTTCAGCTAAGGGAACGAGCCCCTAGAACTTTGGAAGAGATGCAAAATATAGCTATTAGTTGAAGCCAAACTGATGTCTAAACGAGCAAAGGTTAGGAGTGAAAGAAGGATAAGAGTGAAAGAAGAAGCTTCACTTATTGAACAAAAACTGGATGCTATAATTAAAGACATGGAAAGACTAGGAGACAGGGTGGATACAATCGAAAGAAAAGCCCCTTGGGATGGTCAACCAACCAACACAGGGAGAAATCCTAATTTCTGAAAAAACCAAAACCAGAACCCTAGGAAGATTGGTCTAAATCAAAATGTTAGACCCCCTTTCTAGGAAAATTATGTGGAAGCGTCCACCTCTAGAGGTCCACCAGAAGATACTCAGATAAATCTGATGGGACTTAATAATGAAGGATACGTTTTCCTGACTCAAGATGATCAAGAGGCCCACATTCTCAAACAGTTTCAAACTCAGTCAGGTGAATCGTTTGACTTTAGGGAGGGATATGACACAACCATTTACGAAGTGCACAAGTAGTATAACTTAAGGAGTAGAAGAATTGATGTTCCTGAAGCCAACAAACAGAAAGCTCCAAAACAACCTATCAAAGGTAAAGCAGTTGCTACACCTGTACAAATTTTGTCTAGATTAAACAATAACCCCCCTAATCCAATAATAGTAGATGTTTCTGACAATCAACCAAATAACCAATAGTCTTCCACTCCCCTTCCTTCTAATGGAACTATGGAAGAACCTCCAGAAGTTAATTTAGGAGAAACTGTAAATCTTAACCCCACTCCCGAAAAGGAGAAAAATACAAAAAACACAGAAAAAAGAGAGAATCCCATTGTTCGAAACATAAAAGCCCAAACGAAAAAACCATTCAATCTGGAAACTGAAGTAGGCAAACTAAAGATTTTTGTTCCATTGTATGAATTAGCTAAACATTATGACTACCGAAGTCAAATCAACAGATCACTTAAAATCACTAGAACTAAAGACTATTAATATTTTTGATGACCAACCAGAATTAATCTTTGGCCCTGAAGTGAATGGGAAACATTTAGAAGGAAGTATTCCTCCCTTCTATGTGAGCTTGAATATACATGATAAAATCCTTCACAATGCCATGTCTGACTTTGGGGCATCTCATAACCTAATGCCCAAGTCTATTATGGAGAAATTAGACCTAGACGTCACTAGACCATACAAAGACCTCTTTTCTTTTGATTCTAGTCAGGTGAGATGTTTAGGGTTGATAAAGGACTCATGTGTTTCTTTAGTTCAATACCCTACAAAAACAATCTTAATGGATATAGTAGTAGCATATATGCCACCAAAATATGGAATGTTATTATCCAGGTCCTCGGGTGCAAAGCTTCAGGGATCGCTTCAATTGGATATGTCTTATGCTACTATCTCGGTTTTCGACCAACCTAAGAAGCTATACAGAGAAACACTGATGAAATATGTAGTAAGCAGGCAGGAAAAACCACAAAATTTCCCTATCGACTCAGTACACTCTGAAATGGATTCATTCATTCTTTACAATGCTGAAACCAATCCTACCAACACTGAACAAGTTTTAGCAGCAGAACCAAAAGAAATTAAAACTGAAAAATCAAGTGTTCAGATTTAGGAAATCTTAGACACCAATGACAATTTAGATAATAAAAGAAAATCAGATGAGAACAAAAAACTAATATCCTTGTTAAACAAATTCCCACCACTCCTGACACTGATTATGTGCATGAAATTATTTGGCATTTAGAATTTGATGGTTCAGTCAATAAATTAGTGGCCGGGGTAGGAATTTGGGTGCACAACTTATAAAATGACCATGCTGAAGGCCATGCCTACAGATTAAATTTTATGTGCACCAATAATATGGCAGAGTATGAAGCTCCTTTGCTAGGACTTAAACTTGTCAAAAAATTAGGAACAATTATGGTATTTGTCATAGGAGATTCAGAATTAATCATTAAATAGATCAAAGGGAAATATTTGACTAGGGATCCTAGATTAGGATACTATAGATGAATAGTCATAGAGATTCTTAATACTTTTCTGGAAACTAAGCTTGTTGTAGTGCCTAGAAAACACAACTTACATGCTCACAGTCTGGCCATGTTTGCTAGCACCTACAAATTACCTTTCGAACCTAATCATCAGTTTACTGCTGAAATTAGGCATAAACCACTATCCCTGACAATCTGAAGAACTGGCAAGTTTTCGAAAGTGATGAGCATATTAATAAATTTTTAACTTTAGACAAAGAATTTTCTCATAGTCACATAGATGTTGATACAGATAGTAACTCTAAACAAATAAATGAGGTAGATACCAACATTTTAGAAGAAAGTTCAATTCAAATGCTTCATCTCACAAAATTCACTAGAAAAGAAGTTCAAGACATAAAACAAATGGACTTTGATGAGATAATTGAAGAAGAAACAAAGGTCATTGACCTAAAAGACAATCATCTGCCTAAAGAATTAACTCTTCTAGAAGACCTCTTTGATTCTAATGATATTCCTAAGAAACCAAAGATGGAACCATTAAAAGCAGACATTGAAGAATATAATTTAGGAATGGAAGACAATCCAAAGATGATAAAACTATCAGTCTTTACCACCTGATCAGAAGATAAAATATGTTGAACTGATGAGAGAGTTCCAAGATGTTTTTGCCTGAAGTTATGAGGATTTGAAATCATATGACACCTCAATAATTCAACGCACTATACCTCTGAAAGAAGACCAGAAGTCCTTCAGACAAAAAATCAAGAGAATCAACCCTGCATTACTACCACTGATTGAAAAAGAAATTAAACGTATGTATGAAATAGGTATTATTACACCTATAAGATTTTCAGAGTGGGTATCTAACTTAGTACCTACTAGGAAGAAAACTAGGGAAATAATATTATGCATAGATCTGAGCAATGTGAATAAGGTCTCCCTTAAAGATAGCTATCCTTTAGCCAAGATGGACCATATTTTGTAGAGGGTACTAGATTCTTCTAGAATTTCTCTTTTAGATGGGTTTTTAGGATATAACTAGATTCTGGTTCATCTTGATGACCAAGAAAAAACTTCCTTTACAACACCGTGGGGCACACTTATGTATATCAAAATGCCACTTGGACTTAAAAATGCAGGAGCTACTTTCCAAAGGGCAATGGATATTGCATTTGCTAAAGAGATTCATGATTTTCTTGTTATTTATCTGGATTATCTAATTGTTTTTTCTAAATCAGATCAGTAGTATTTGGACCAGCTCAGACAAGTATTCTTAAAATGTGGAAAATACGATATTTCTTTAACTTGTTTGGCTTAGAAGAAGGTAAACTCTTAGGTCACATCATATCCAAGGATGGCATTCGAATTGACCCTGCCAAAATAGAAGCAATTTTATAGATACCTCATCTGAGAAGTATCAAAGAACTTCAATCTTTCTTAGTGAAGATAAACTTTTTGAGAAGAATGATATCTAACTTAGTAGAACTCATTAGATTACTTAATGATATGTTAAAAAAGGATTCAAGTATAAAATGGATAGTAGAAGCTAAACAAGCATTTGAATAAATCAAAATGGCTTTAACAAGAACACGGGTCCTTACAAGTCCCCAATTTGATAGAGACTTCATAATTTTTTCTTTTGCCTTAGAGCACACTATAGCAGCTAATTTATTAAAAAATGATGTGAAAAACCTATCGCCTTTTTTAGTAAAGCACTCAAAGATGCATCACTGAAATACAAGATCGTGGAAAAACAAGCTTTTGCACTTTTTAAATCCATTAATGACTTCAAAGTTTACACATTATACTGTCATGTGATAGCTTATGTACCAAATGCAATTGTCAAGGACATCTTGACTCGGGATGGAATTGAGAGCAAAAGGGGTAAATGGATTTCTACCATCTTAGAGTATGATATTGAAATAAAACGCACAAAATTAATAAAAATACAGGGGTTGGACAAACTCATGGCAGAAACCAATTTTCAAGCCCTGGACATAAATGAACTGGATGACGAACAGGAGATGGTGACTCCACAAATCAGCTAGGCCTTTTCAAACTCACCTTGGTATGCTGATGTAATTTATGTGTTACAAAACATGTAGGCTCCTCCAGGGTTGTCCAAAACAAAAGATAAGTTTTTATAGATGAAAGCTTCAAAGTTTTGTATTCTAGATAATGCTCTTTTTTGGAAAAATCATGAAGGAATTTTATTAAATTGTTTGTTAAAAAATGAAGCTAACAAGACTCTCCAAGAATTTCATGCAGGAGACTGTGGTGGACACCTCTACTAGAAATCAACTACAGATAAGATCCTAAGGGCTGGTTTTTGTTGGCCTACCTTGTTTGCTGATGTGAAGAAATTTTTCACTACTTGCCATAAATGTCAAATTTTTGAGGGAAAGAGAAAACTATTACCTTTACCCCTAAAACCCATTTCTACCGAGAAGCCTTTTCAACAATGGGGTCTTGACTTCATTGGTGAAATCATTCCTCCTTCCTCTGGCCAACACAGATGGATACTCACTACCACTAACTATTTTACTAAATGGATAGAGGCCATCCCTTCCAGACAGGCCAATGATACAGTGATCATAGGTTTCTTAGAAACCAATATATTGTCCAAATTTGGCTGCCCTACTAAAATCATAACTGATAATGTTGTAGCTTTGAAATCAAGAAAAATGATTAGTGTCTACAACAAGTACCACATTACCCTGGGCCATTCCATAGCCTATTATCCACAAGGGAATGGACTAGCTGAATATTCCAACAAGAGCCTGATTAATATCATCAAAAAACTGTTGGAAGAAAATAAAATGACCTGACATAAGAAACTGATAAATGCACTATGGGCAGAGAGGCTTATAACCAAAAAATCCATTGGAACCAATCTTTATGAGTTAGTATATGGCATGGAGGTTGTATTTCTTTCATAATTAGGAGTTCCAGTTATGAAAATACTCCAAGAAGCTCAAGTGGAGCATAATGATATTCAAAGAAAGATAAATTAGACCATCAATTTACAACAGACTAGAGAGGAGGCATACCAAAGATCCAAAATATGGCAGGAAAAGCTCAAGAAGGTATTTGACAGAAGAACCAAGGCAGAAGATTTCCACCTTGGAGATAAAGTGTTAAGATGTGATTCCAGAATAGAAGATAAGGGGAAACATGGGAAGTTTGACTTCCTACGGAAAGGACCATACATTATCTATGCCATACAAGGAAACAATACATATTTTTTGAAAAACTTGGATGGCACAGAAGCAGAAGAGGGACCAGTAAATGGTCGAATGTTAAAACATTACTTTGATCCTACTTATTAAGGTTTACGATGATGTTTAATAGGTACATTCTATATCCTTTGTAATGTCACAGTTTTGATTGGACAATAACTTTTGGAGTTGAAGCCCGAAGAGAAGGCCCGAAGCTTTGGAAGTATCACTGTCATACATACAATAAAGCAGCAAGCAGAAGAAAAGTGCAGTACACAATAAAATTCATTAAGAGGCCATCTAATCTACTATTTTTGACTTTCCACCAGGGAAAGCCATCCGCAAGTGGAGCCACTATTAGGCCCCTGTACCAATAGGTGTCATATGTCATGATTGACTTGATGAGCTATGTAATATGTTCATACCTTTACTTGTTGCAAAGGTTTTCCATATTTGTAAAAAATCAAAAAATTTTAAAAAATGTAAAGAGGGTATACACTAAAAGAAAAATCAAAGGGTAAAAAGAATAAAAGACAGTAAAAAAAAAATGAAAGAAAATGAACCCCAACAAAAAGAAAGACGAGGAAAGTGTACAAGTCTAAATGCCACTATTTTTATTGTTGTAAAATAAATAATTGTGTGTAGTTGGTCACCTATTCCATAATTCATGAATAGTCAAATAGTTTAAACTTGGCTAGTTTATATTTCAATTTCATGTTGTAGAAATAGAGAGTAAATATTTGACCAAACAATGTAATCTTGGCTGATAAGTAGATAGGAAGAGTAAATAAAAGGATCTCAACAGTTTAATATGAGCCCTTGGATGTAATAAGTATATATTTAGATAGATATCATTATGTAAAAGAAAATAAAGTGAGAAAAGGGTTTGCCAGTCTAAGTGCGCCCTAATAAAGAAGTGAAAATGCCAGGATAAAGTAGGTTGGGTAAGTAGATGGTGGTTGTAGAATAAATGTGTGGTGAATGGTTAAGTTTAATGATTAAATCTTTTTCTTCCATCACTTGGACAAAGCACAACTCACATTGGAGACAGTACATCAAAGAAAGAAATTCAAATTAATTAATTTCCCTAATCATTTTCCCATTAAGTTTCACTAATTTCCCTTAAGTATTAAAGGCATTTACAAAGTTAAAGGGGCTCAGAGCATTTCTCAGACTTCTAGAGGGACCGGACCCTCGGCCTAATAATTTATAAAGCCTAAATGCTGAAGACCATCCATTAAATCATCATACCCCTTCATAAAAATCATTTATCCTTTTGATAAGTTTTTTCTAAAGTAAAATCCCATTTTACTTAGGAAATTTGAAATATTTCTTTAAAACCCCTTTTCAATTTTAATCCTAAGTTTAAATACACACTTCAAATGTTTCATACTTAGTTCTTTCCATTTCATAAATGTCATATTAACTTTTAACATATTAAAATATAAATCGCTTATAAAGGTTACCCGCGCCCGTATTACTTTAATTATGTAGAAACCCCGAAATATTATATATCCCACCCCTGGTTAAATTATAACCATAATATTTTCTAATGGGATTAATTAGTTAATCAATAACTAATTAACAATCCCAATGCTCCGCTGCATTAAAAAAGGATTAATTAAACCTCATGGTTAATTAATAACTTCTATAGCCAATCTCGCTGCTCTTGATGTGATTAAATAATCCATAATTATATCAGGCCCGCCTTTGTGAAACCCCATTACCTCATATCTCCCATTAGTTGTCTGATCAAGCCCTTGACATCTGATGGCTATAATACATATCACACATCCCTTTATGACCGCACGTTAGCGTGGGATCACAAAGCGGTTTCCTATACAGTGTCTCTGCCAAGCATCCGCCGCTCTATGGAATCGCTGGCCCAAGGCTAAATACCGCCCTCTTCCCATGAGCGGTGCAATACAAACCACTTACCACCTCCCCACTAAATGACAAAAAATCATGTTGTTTTCCGGTGACACCACCCATTAGAATTCTAAGGCCTGCCAACCCTTGACTTCGTACATAAAACAAACAAGTCATTTTCAGTGCCCTATTCTGTAAACTTGTACGCCCATGCAAACAAATGTTGAGGTTAATTAGCTCAAGCTTGCAATCGCCAACTTGCTCCAAACGTTGTAGCCAATGCCACCTTGAACCCTCCAAACACACACAGTACCTGTGTTTCATTACCTATCTCCTGAAAATAGGTATTTATCAAAGTCCCGACAAAAATGCTGCAAGTTCTTGTTTTCCACTGTAACTTGACTAAAAGGCTTGAACTTACCATAATTTTGTTGTTATCATCATCATTCAAGTCCTCCAGACCCTCTATTTTGCCCAATTTTGCAAAGAAAGCCTCAATTCCCTTTCTGAATACACAAGAACCAGAAATGGAAACCCCGGTAGCTTTGAATGTTGTACCCATTAATGCTCCTCATCAAGATTTAGACTATCTGCCTCTCGCAGATAAGGACTTTCAGACAAAAGACTTAATTACTAATAAGAATCACCTCAAAGTCTTTTGCCAATGTAGAGACAACTACTTGAAAAGTCGTGATGCCATAGGACTGTGGGAATCTAATATTCCCATATACTTTCTCCCTTCTGTTCATGTTTTCCCTGACATAATATATCACTGCCATGCCAATTATGACCCCAACCACAAAGCAGTTATGTCTCCCAACCAAATAGTCCTTTTTCCAATAACTAATGAATTATCATTTAGATGTTGCAATTTCACTCTAGCTAGGCCCTCACCCCCATTTCCATTAGACATTTACTTGAGAAATCAACCAAAATGTCCCAATCTGAACTTGATCACCTCTGCCAGACCTTCATATTAAAACAATATCAAACTAAGGATCCACCTCCTTATATGCAAGTTTTCTTCACTGATATGGGTAAAATCATAGTCGATATGATATCTGTAGTCATGGGATTCAACACTAGTGAGTATGTAGATGAACTGACCCTAGTGTTGTTGTCTATCCTTACTCCTGGATAGCCCCCTGCTATCAAGTATGATTATGCCTCATTTATTGCTGACTAAATTCATGACCAATTCACAACACTGGAGAATGAAAGGGTCTTCCAGTTTTCCACCTTTATATATCACCTCATTCCCTACTACCAATCAGACAAATTTCCATTTTCTGTCATGAAACTAGATACTAAGAGTAATAAAAGGTTTGTCATCTTCTGGACCTCCATCTTCCATAGATCTTATGCCAACTCTTATTCTTATAATGAGTTCATTGATCAGTTTTTACACCCAACAACCACCTTGCTAATAAGGATTTCACCCCCTAGAATCAGTGATGACATTAAGAAGATCCTTTAGGTCTCCAAACAATACAAAGTGGGTGACCAGTATTTATACCAGAACCATACAAAAATTAGAATATATGGATGTGAGCTTTTCCCATTCAAGCTGCCCAGATATGTTCCAATGAGACTATTTGCATTGGAATATTTCAGACAAATGATAAATTCAGACTTGGTTCATTTTCATAAAGCCAAAAAGAAAGCACAACTTAGAATCAAGAATCAACTAGACCCTTTCATCTGCAACACTAGGGAAGCATGGGGAGAAGCAGAGAAAATTCTAGAAGATCAACTTAAACTACACAAAAGTTTTAGTTGGTTTCCTTATGATCCCCATAGTTTCATCAGTGATAGAAGGACGAAAAATAGACTATCACCTTACATACATCACAGAGTTCCAAAAATTGAACAATTTGTCAATATGGATGAATGGAAGGAAGGTACCTTAGTGGAAACTGATATTGAGCAAGTCAATATAGAAAATGTAATGAAGGACCTTGAAAAAACACTTGACCTAGATTCTTTTGGACAGGTACAGTTTGAAACTTCTCAAAGGCCAACATCAAAAATCAGTGCCTCTACAGCTGAAACCTCTCAAAGTCACTCACAGGATACTAGTACACCATTTATAGGGACATTCAAGGGAAAGAGACCAGAGACTAGCAACCAAGCAACAAAACAATCGGTCATGTTTAAATAGCCTAAAACTTCTCAAGAGCAAGCTCAAGCACAGGTTCACCGAGCTCATGTTAATGTAGAAGAGCCCCCAATTTTGCAGACTTCTCTGAATGAGGAAAAGAATAAAATGAGAGATAAGGAAGTAGTTACCCCTACCAATGGCCCATCAGACCAGCCTGGTGCTAAAAGGGACAGGCTAAATCCTTATTTAGAAGAGGAAATTTTTTTAAAAATCACAGATATCCAAAGAAAAGAAGATGTAGATAGTCACCAGACTTTCCCAGTAGATGGGACACCTTCTAGCTCACAGAGCACTGAAGTATCATCCTTTAAGCCTTCAGGAAGTGAGAACCTGGATTTAAAAAAGAAATTCAAGGAAATAAAAGCTAGGAATGAGCCATTAAGAATCCACGTCTATAATCAATATTTAAAAATGGCTCCCACTAATCAGAATAGGTTGATGTCAGCCTATGACATCAAGGAGGGAAAAATGGAAATAAGCCTCTTCAAGCCTAAAGTACAAAAACCTCAAACAGCTGCAGACTACCTTCAAACAAATTTTGAGGTCATGGCAAAAGATATTCATCCCTTGGATCAGATTGAGTTATACAGGCAAACAGGGGAAATGATATATTCAACTTTGACAGGTAAGGCCATGATGGCCCAAAGATTAGAAAATTATTTAAATAATACAATTGCTCAATTACAATTGCAGAAAGCCTCCTCAGAGGCAAAATATAACATAATTAAATCTTTGGAAGAGTTAGTGATTGGATTGGGTCATAATCCAAAGGATGTGAAGGCTATAGAAGCCTTAATAAAGAAAAAAGATGAAGACATAGCTGTATTGAGAAAACAGCTAAAATTACCACCATCAAGACATCCACAATCTATAGAAATTGTTCAAAAGAAGTCTGAAGAATAGCTTATAGACTTAGTCCTACAGCTTAATGAACAATTGAAGGAGACCAAGCAAGAGTTAGAAAAACCACTCAAAAGCAAGCAAGGAGAGTCGACCTCCTAGCCTCAAAATGTGATAACAGTGGTCTCCATTGCAGTCCCTTCAACATTGGAAATATCTCTGGCAACTAATGTCCCTTTGGCCATAGCAGAAGTAGTCACAGGTACAGGTACAGGAACGGCACCAGCAGGAACTTGAAGGCTAAGCACAAATGAATTGATAAAATCAATGGAGGAGGTGAAACTCCGAGTTTCAAAGTTACAAAAGGTAAAAGAGCAATATGTTACCTTAGAACACAAATATGATATTCAAAAATAAATTATCTAGAAAAAGTGAGGGAGAACAAAGGGTTAACTCAATAGTTGAAATCACTAGAAAACAACCTCACATTTGACAAGCCCTTAGTAGACATTAGAAGGATTCTTTGGACCAACATCACTCAGTCAATAAATGATGTTTGGCCATTAATACAAGTAATTTTTGAACAGATTGATTTAGTGAAGGTAGCCCTGGAAGAAATTCAGAGGACAAAGGAAGAATTAGGAAGGATGCCTAAGGAAGCCACCAGGCTTATAAATTTTTTGAATAGCAAGAATAAGTACCAGCTTGAAGAACTGGGCATTGAAGATAGAATAGGGACTATTCTAGAGGTCAAGAAGGTATTGACTAAAAGATATCTGATGCAAAATTTGGAAAGAAGATGCCAAAACATGCAAGAGGAAATTAATGTTTTTATCGAGAAATTTGGTATTTTATAGAATAAAGGACTCCCTAGTCCTTTAGTTATCAATGATAAATTAATGAGGCATATATATTATGTTGATAAATTGGTTCAATATGCAGATAACCAGGCTAGTTCATTAACCAGTACATCAGCACCAAAGGCACTGCCTACGGGTAGAGTTCTCTATGACCATCTAGAGAACATTTTCTATGTTGAACATGAGTTAAAACATTTGTTTCTAGTTTAGACTACTTTTTTCAAATACACCGAGACCGATGAAATCCTCAGGAAAATTCAAAGGACCAGAGTACCATAGGAAAAATGGTGGATAGAAATGCTAGAAATTTTGTAATTTATCCTTGGTAAAAAAAGTAAATTTGCATTATTTACCATAGTCAATGATGGTAAAGAGGATGAACAAGGATCAAACAGGTAAAGAGTATCATAATAGGTCAAAGTGTATCAGTGAGAAAGTGAAAAGCAAAACAACCAACACTAATTTACTAGGAAGACAACAAGATGCCCCATCATAGGGCCTGCCTCCAACTCATTCACAAAAACAGGGAAAACAAGCCATTAGTTTACTTTATCTTCTATCTACGAGACTATCTGTCTCTATTTTCATGTAATTTATAGTTAGTAACCCTAGAATATATCTCTCTTTGTTATGAGATATTTTATTGTAAAACTTTTGTATAAATACTCCCCCATTCAAAGTATTGAGGGTAGATTCTTAGACATTTCTATAGAGCTGATTACTTTGGAATAAAGTGTTGTTAGACACACTTTTGTATGGCTGGCTAGATGTAGAATTGATACAAAGGACTTTTCATAGGATTCATGTGCAAAACACCAGACAAATAAGTATTTTATGTCCCATGTGTTATTGTTTTCTTGTTTAAATATTTCAATTATTTTCCATATCTGAATATTAAAACGAAAAAGCATAATTTAGAAAGTGCTTAAGTGCAATATGTTTTCAATCATTTTTATTCTTAATGTTTTCCTCTAAGCTGTCATAGGGAAGGAATTCTTAATTTCTCATGTTTCTTATTTTATTAATTTGATCATTTAGTAAAAAATCCTTGATTGCTTTTTATTGGTGATCATCTAAATTCCTTCTTCTGAAAACATGTGTAAGGTTTCTTAATTTCCCTTCTTCCCTTTTGAACCAATCCCATCTTTTCAAGTTATCATTTGCTCCCTGTTTAGCTATCTTGCACTATGAAGCCATCCTTTTTTGAAAAACCAAATCTAGTTGAGATATCTTCTTCTGACTCCATTAGCCCAATGGTCTGAAATATTCAGTTCTACCCATCTTCTATTGAATTTCACCACCAAATACAACCAAAAATCCCAAAGCTTTCATAACTAGGCTAAAACCTTCTAAAACAAAGCTAAAAATTAAAGAGAGGAGCCCTCTCTGAGTACAAATTGGTTAGATTTTGTACTTAAAAGTTGGTTTGTGGTTACCTCAGGCCCCTTTCCTCTTCTTACAACTTCTAGGAAACTCTGAGTGATAAAAGAATCCTAGAGGAATTTTAAAACAGGGAAGGCCAAATTGGTAGGGAAAATTGCATCTTTCCCATAGACTAATTGAAATGGATTTTTACCAGTTGATCTCTTTGGAGTAATTCTATTTGCCCATACTACATAAATCAAATATGAATCCCAACTTTTCTTATGATCAACTAGAGTCTTTTTTATTACCTTTACCAAGATTTTATTGGATGATTCTGCAAGGCCATTACCTTGAGGGTATTATGGAGTTGAATGATGTAATAAAACCTAATATTTCTGGCAAAAGTCAATCAATTTAACACTATAAAAGGTTGTTCCATTATCTGTGACAATTTGAGTTCGGCAACCAAATATAGATAAGATATTCTCCTCAATAAACTTAATTACCTCTGAATCAGTACCATTTCTGACTCGAATTGCTTCCACCCATTTAGTACAGTAGTCTGTTGTAGTGAGGATCCGTCTATGCTGATTACTTGAAGTGGGGTGAATCTCTCCAACAAAATCTAATCCCCATTGAGAAAAATGTTTCAAACTATTGGTGGAACGAGTGGAAGAGCTGCTAATTTTTGTTTACCAGCAAACATTTGACAAGGAACACAACCTCTGACCTTTGCCCCTGTTAGAGCCTAGATTGACCTCAGGCTAAAGGGAGGTAATTCTAGAATAACCACAAATCAAGCATAACCTAGTAGCTAGCCCTACCAGGTTGGGAGAGGGCTCTCTCCTTATCAATCTCAGTTAGGATGACTTAATTACAGTTTGAGATGACTTAAATAAATATAGATTTTAGGCTAGGTATAGTATCTCTAGGGTTTTTTGGTTGATTTTGATGGTTGGTTGCTGGATCAAATGGAGCAGGCAAGTTGAGTCCGAGAAATCAAATCAGGGATACATACATGTTCTGTGGGTCAAGGTAGAAAAATTATTTTTGTACTAGAAATTGGTTAATATGGTAGATTTAGACTACTAAGGGGTTGAAGAGGGAATGAGGAGCATGAATCCTCTTCAAACTATTGAAAAGCACAGAAAACCAAATGCATTCCCAAGACAAAGCAATGTGAATTAGTGTATTTTGTCTATTCACCTTGATTCATTTAGTTTAGAAGAGAGAGAGAGAGATGTGGATACATATAAAACATTAGAAAATCTCATCATAAAGAAGAAAAAATACATAAACTCAATATCACAAGAATCCCACGAAAATAGCTGTGAAACCTGGTTTATTCCTTGCCAACTGTTGTAGAGATATACAATAGAGCTCAGAGCTTCCACAAGAGTCCAACCTTTACAAATGACTAAGAAAACACATAATATAGGCATCAAAACCACCTAAGATGTCCATCAAGGGTTGAATACATGAGGCATGGAGCTGTTTCAACAAAATCTAAACAAGGAGCAAAAAAAGTAGGCAGTGGAACAACTTACCTCTAAAACTAGGGAAACTGATACATTTAGTTCAAAACCACATTTGTGTTGATGTATCTACCCTATCAAGTGTTTTACATCCATAATTACATCAAGTTACATCTTTTACCATGCCAAATTCATCAAGAGAGTGAGAAAAAGTCAACTGTAAAGAAAACTAGGAAAAATTTGACTTTTCTAGCAAAACTGGCAAAATTTCATTTAATGCGCAACGCCACTTGAAAGGCAGTTTTGGAGGTCTTCCACACATCCAAATCAGGCCCACGCTGGATTGTTTGAAATCCCTACCTATCTAGTTTCTGGAAAAAATTGAATTTCATGATTTAGAGGTCATTTGCCCCTCCAAAAGTTCATTCTCCCAAGACTGTTTCTTGTGGGTCAAAAAAGTGGTAGAGAGGGCATTTTTTGGGTGTTTTTTTCCCTTTTGGTGGCCAAGATCTTGTCCAAATCTTCTCAAACTTTTTGGGTTTTCTTATTTTTTCATGTTGATTCCAATGTATGCAACCCATTTTGCAAGAAGGTGTCCCTATCAAAAGCCCAACGCCAGTGTTGTTGCGCTTCTATTGGAAATCCCTGTGCAAAAAATTTAATGCATAGTGCCACTTTCAAACTGAGTTTTGCAGGTCTTCTTGGTGTCCAAATTGGGTGCAAGATAGCTCTTTGGAAATTTTTTCGAGTCTTATTTCTATATCAGTTTTTATGTTTCAATTCCGAGTTCATTTTCCTTGCCAAAAGTCAAATCTCCCAAGACTGGTCAAAATGTGCAAAATGAGGCTGCCTAAATGGAGAGTGTTGTTGCAGTCAACTGTTGAAGGTCTTTCTCAACTTTGAATTGAGATCATGATATATCATTAGAAATATAATTGTGTCTAGATATAATTTTACTCATCAATTAAGTAATTTGGCCAACTAGGCTAGGAGACATCTTGATTTTCCCAAGCTCACTCCAGAGGTGCAGCAACCTCTTGAGGCAACGTTATTTTTGACATTTCTCTAAAACCATGACAATTGTTTAAAAAATTAAGGAGGTTTTTGTTCCTTGGATTATTTTCAACAAAAACCTCTCTCAATTTTTCCAAATTCATATTTCCTTGCTCATAAACATCATTTGAGTAAAACCTATCCTAATGTGTGGAACAGGGGATTTGTAGAAATGAAGGGAAATGAAGGGGATAAGGGGCTTCTAAATTCTTAAGAAAATTTTAAGAAGTAGGGAGAGATGTTAGGAAGTAGGGGAAAGTGGAATTTCAAATATTGAGTGTGTTATGCTCTTAACCTGCAAATGAATCCCAAATACAGAATATGCGAAGAAAAGAGACCCAGAACACAGAATATGCGAAGAAAAGATACCCAGAACACATAATAGCAATGAATTTATTATTCAGAGAGTAATGTTCACTTGCCTCTTCGAGGGGGAAAACTCCAATAGAGCAGAGCTCGATTACAAAATAAGACATGATACTCCTCGCAGGGAGTTTCTATCCTTTATATATGACTCATACGTGCAACACCATGGCCCAATACCGCGTATTACTAATACCATCTATCTAATACTACGACCCATTTGCAACTAACTGTGGTTCTGTAATTAATTGCGGATTAACCACTTACAATTATTAATATGGGCTTTATTGAATCTTGACTATGACGTGGTCCCATTACATAGATAAGGGGGTTAGGGTGGGACCCTAACATGCCCCCCCCCTTAAGACTAGCCTTGTCCTCAAGGTTGAAGCTGCGGAAACTGCTGCAGAATAGTGGCTGGCTCCCAAGTTGCATCTTCTGGAGAGGTGTCTTTCCATTTGACTAGGACTTCCTTAATCATGCAGTCGTGCAATTGCTTGACTCGTGTGTCGAGGACCTGTTCTGGTTGAAGCCAGATGGATCCTTGTTCGTCCAATTCGAGTAGACTAGTCTGAATTCTGTAATTGTTCCCAATCACTTTCTTGAGGCATGAGACATGAAAAACTGGATGGATTTTTGCAGTAGGTGGCAAAGCCAACTTTTAGGCCACTTCTCCAATGCGTTGAAGTACTTGATATGGTCCATAGAATTTGGGAGAGAGTTTCTAACATCCCTTGTCTTTGAGTGATGTTTGCTTATATGGTTGTAGCCGTAAAAAGACCTGATCCCCTTCTTGAAATTGGTGCTCTGAGCGATGTTGGTCTACTTGTTGCTTCATGTGGTTCTGAGCTTGATGGAGATTCTCTTGAAGATGGGCGAGCATAGTTGCGCGGTGTTGTAGGAGTTGATCCACTGCTTGGACTTTTGAGCATCCCTTGAGATACAAAGTAGGTGAAGGCAGGAGTTGACCATATACTGCTTCATAGGGAGTCATTTTGGTGGTGGCATGATAGTTGGTGTTATACCACCATTCTGCCAGAGGTAGCCACTGTACCCAAAGGTGTTTTTTTCTGAAGTAAAACACCTAAGGTAGGTTTCTAGACATTTGTTGACGGCTTCTGTTTGACCATATGTTTGTAGATGATAGGAAGTACTGAGTTTTAGTTGAGCGCCTTGTATTCTAAAGATTTCCTGCCAAAAATTGCTGGTGAAGATCGGGTCGCGGTTAGACACAATAGAAGTGGGCATGCCATGTAATTTGAAGATATGATCCATGAAATTTTGAGCAACCAAAGTTGGTGTAAACTAGTGGGGAAGAGCGCAGAAATGAGCATACTTCGACAATCGGTCCACAACCACCATGATGACTGACTTGTTCCCTGACTTTGGAAGACCTGTAATGAAATCCATAGAAACCTCCGTCCAAATTGATGCCGGAATGGGCAATGGTTGTAATGTGCGTGGTGTGTTGACGGTTTCCCCTTTGTGGCGTTGACAGACATCGCATTTGGTTACGAAGGTAAGGATGTCCTTTTTCATGCTTGTCTAGAAAAATGATATTCTGGTGCGAGCATACATCTTCTGAAAGCTTGAATGTCTTGCAATGGGAGATGAGTGCATTTCTGCCAAAATGTGACTTTTGAAGGTGGATGTTGGTGATATTACGACTCTGTCCTTGTAGCGAAGAATATCATCCTGCCACAAATAGCCCTTGGTGGAATGTGGATCTACCTGTAATTTAGAAATGAGTTGGGAGAGCCTGGGGTGTGAAAACCATTCCCTGTGAGCTTCTTCAATCCATTCTGGAATGGGGAGGGAAATAGCTAGCAGGGTACTTTCCTCCTCAAATTGGCAAGATAGTGCATCTGCTACACTATTGTCTTTCCCTTTCTTGTAAATGATCTCATAATCATATCCCAGCATTTTGGCTAGCCATTTATTTTGTTGTGGGGAGGATAGGTGTTGCTCCAAAAAATATTTAAGACTGTGATGATCTGTACGGATTTGGAAATGTCGCCCCAATAAATAAGGTCGCCAGGTGTCGACTGCATGTAAGATGGCCATCATTTCCTTCTCGTATGTAGATTGGCCCTGATTCTTCCCACTGAGTTGCTGGCTTGTGAAGGCCAATGGTCTCCCTTCCTACATTAAAACTGCCCCAATACCTATTCCTGAACCATCACATTCCATGACGAAAGATTTGGTGAAGTCAGGGAGTGCTAAAACTGGAATGGAACACATGGCATTTTTTAGAGCTGTAAAGGTTTGTTGTGCTTCCTCATTCCAGAAGAAAGAATTTTTCTTTAGGAGTTGGGTGAGGGGTTTCGCTATGCGACCATAGTTGCAGACAAAATTACGATATTAGTCTGTGAGACCCAAAAATCCACGTAAGCTCTTCAAGGTCTTAGGTTGAGGCCATTCCTGCATTGCTTGGATCTTTTTGGGGTCCACCTTGACACCCTCACGCCCCACAATGTGGCCCAAATACTCCACCTCGGCCATGCCAAATGAACACTTGGACATCTTCACGAATAATTTCTAATTGCGTAGCAGTTGCAAGAGTAGATCTACATGCTGAAGATGTGCGGCCCAAGTGCAACTATAGATGAGGATGTCATCGAAGAAGACAGGGACAAATTTCCTGAGATATGGTTTGAGAATGTGGTTCATAAGGCTCTGAAAAGTAGAGGGGGCATTACAAAGACCAAATGGCATGACCAGGAATTCATAGTGGCCTTCATGAGTTCTGAAAGCAGTCTTGGGTATGTCGACTTCCTTCATGCGGATCTGGTGGTAACTTGAGCGAAGATCCAACTTCGTGAAAAATCGAGCCCCATTGAGTTCATCCAGCAAATCATCAACCACCGGGATGGGAAATTTATCTTTGACTGTCAACTTATTGAGGGCCCTGAATTCAGGACACATCCGCCACTCCCCATCTTTCTTGAGCACCATGAACACTGGGGATGAATAAGGACTGATGCTGGGACGAATGACCCCTCCTTCCAAAAGTTCCTTGATGATTTTTTCTATTTCATTCTTTTGGGTGAATGGATATCTATATGGGTGCACATTTAGGGGTTGGGCCCTAGGAACCAAGGTGATGCTATGATCATGTTCCCCTCTCGAGAGTGGAAGCTCATGAGGCTTGTCAAAGACCGGCAGATGGTTATTAAAATCTGTTGCATCTTAGGATGAATCGGGAGAGAATTGGGTTCGATGGCCTGGATGGCATTAAATTGAGCTATAACTCCATGATGGCCCTTTTTTAGCAATTTTTCCATCCTATGTGAGTTGATGATAGAGGGAGCTCCCGCCTGGAGTCCACGGAGGGTATGTGTGGAGTTGTTCTACTTAAAGCTCATATATAACTCTTGGAAATCCATTGTGATTGGCCCAAGAGTGCGAAGCCATTCAGCACTGAGGACAATGTCACACCCTCCCATGTGTATGGAAAACATGTGGGTCTTCAACTGATAATCCCCCATTTTAAGTTTGACATTTTCACAGCGGCCTTCACATTTCATTGTTCCCCCATCCGCAATTTGGACTTGGAAGTTAGAATCTGCTCGTACAAAACAATGCACTGCTTCCGTGACTTTTTGATGGATGAAATTATGTGTGCTTCCACTATCAATCAAGACTACTACTGGGCGATGTTTAATAAAACCTCTGATTTTGAGAGTTTGAGGTGAGGAAATCCCTACCAAAGCATGCAGCGAAATAACCGGTTCGTCAGGGACACTGTCCTTTTGATTGTCGTCTTCTACCGCCTCAGGTTCCTCAAGTGGTGGATCTTCCTCCGATGAGCTGTAATCAGTGGCATCAATTTGAAAAAATTTGGGCTCCTTGCATTTATGACCTGGGGAATATTTTTCATCAGAGTAGTAACATAATCCCTGCTTTCTTCTTTCAGCCATTTCTGCAGGTGACACCTTTTGAACCTTAAGTGTTTGAGTCGTGCTGTGAGCATGTGGATGGCGACCCTTGGCGGTGAAATTTGGGCGAATGGGCTGGGCTGCTAACGCACGTTCCACGTTACGAGCTACCTTGCAAGCCTTTGTCCATGTGGGAGGGTGGTGTAGTAGGACGTGGGCTTGTATGGCCTCTTTAAGACCGCTGATAAAACATTCCGTGTAGAACACATCTGGGAGACCCCTAGTGCGGAAAGCTAAGGCTTCAAAGGCTGTAACATATTCATCCACTGTGCCAGTTTGTCGGAGCTTAGTAAGACGACCCAAAAAAGAAGATTCCTTGTCAAAGCGTTCTGTAAGAGCTTTTTTGAAGGTGGTCCAAGACACAAAACTTCCACTGCAACGTTGATGCCATTCCCACCATTGCCACCTTTCATTGTCCAAGTACATGCTCCCCACCATAAGCTGAGTCTCATTATCTAAGATGTTATTCAGATTGAAATACTGCTCCATTTGTGCTATCCATGCGGCCGGGTGCGAACCATCAAATTTATGCATATCCAACTTGGGAGGTCGCGGACGGGATTGTTGGTGGGTGCCCCAGAGGTGAAGAGAGTGGCTAGACTCACCCGCACTGTGTTCATTGCCAATATACGCCTCCTCACGGTTTCCTCCTTGCCCTTGGGGATTATGCTAGTTAGTCTGTCAAGCTGAACTTGGAGGGTTTGTAAGGATTGTTCAAGTTTGTCCATCCTCTCATTGGCCATAGCTTGAGCTCTAGTTGCTACCATGCACCGACCTGATGTTCTTGAAATTTGGGACTGCCCGAATTTTTTTTCGCTAAGAATTGAATGGTACCACCGTGCTCAGCTCGTCGTCCTGATTCTGATGGGCTAGATCACCAATAAGCGCCCCGGGAGTCACATACTTTTTTTTTTTTGAAAACTCCAAACGGAGTTTTACTCCTTGCTTAGGAATACTGCAGTAGCCAAATCCTCAAAATGTCAATGCTGCCAAAAGTCCTGCGAAAAGCACACTCCGGTATAGGAACCCCACACAACTACCAGATCTGGTGGATCTGAGGGATCTGAATGGCGGATCGCATAGCTCTGATCGGCGGAACAGAGTGCTACTGCAGATTTGCTAGATCTAGTAGATCGGACTGGCTGGTTTGCTAACTCGGAACTGCGAGACTGACGTCTGCTGCTGCTGCAAACCCCCTTGCGAGATTTGATCTGGCAGAGATTATGCGTGATCCCAAGATAGAAAAGGGAATTATGGTCTCGAGGAGTGTCAGGTGCAACAGATCGCAATATACATAAGGGTCTGACAGTAGTACTCTGCCCAATGTTTCAGGGCTCTAACTAAGGAGGATCAACCGTACCCTTAGTTGTACAACCCGACTATCCTATCGTACGGGCGAGTAATCTCTCTGAGTGTTGTTCTCGGTGTACTGTAGCAGCAAGACGGCCGACAGTTTATCTATGGCGAGGTTTCAAAGGAGCTAGGGGGCTTCCGATATACCCAGAGGGTACTTGGAAGACAGTCCGTACGCGGTTCTGTCTAATGCGCTACTACTTGAAGGGGTACCCACAGGGGTTACAAGAGAGTCCAACAAGCGTCACCACCTCTTGTATTTCCTACGTGCATGCCTCCCCAAATCCGCAGGTTTATGCGCTCAACGACAAATCCCGTGGTTTAAAGACGCCGGAACATGTCTCTAGCCAAAAAAAAATTGCTAAGAAATGGAGATCCCACCTGCCCTGGAAAGTGCTCTGATACCACTTGTTATCCTCTTAACCTGCAAGACGATACTAGAATACCAAATATGCGAAGCAATATACCTAGAATATAAAATAGCGAGTAAAAACAACAAGTATTTTATTATTCAGAAAGCAATGTTCACTTGCCTCTTCGAGGGGGCAACCTCCAATAGAGTAGAGCTCGATGACAAAATAAAACACGATGCTCCTCGCAGGGAGTCTCTAACCTTATATATGACTCATACATGCAATACCATGGATCAATACCATGGGTTTTATTAATACCATCTATCTAATACCATGGCCCATTTGCAACTAACTGTGGTCCCCTCATTAATTGCGGGTTAACCACTTACAATTATTAATATGGGCTTTATTGACTCTTTACTATGACTCGATCCCACTACATAAATAAGGGGGTTAGGGAGGGACCCTAAAATTCCCTCCCCCTTAAGAATAGCCTTGTCCTCAAGGCTGAAGCTGTGTAAACTGCTGAAGAATAGTGGTTGGTTCCCAAGTTGCATCTTCCGGAGAGGTGTCTTTCCACTTGACGAGGACTTCCTGAATCACGCGGCCACGCAGGGGCCTTTCTCGTGTGTCTAGAACCTGTTCAGGTTGGATCCAGATTGACCCTTCCTCGTCCACTTCAGGTAAACTGGTTTGAATTCTGCAATTATTCCCAATCACTTTCTTAAGGCATGAGACATGGAAAACTGGATGGATTTTTGTAGTAGGTGGCAAAGCCAGCTTGTAGGCTACTTCTCCAATGCGTTGAAGTACTTGATAAGGTCCGTAGAATTTTGGAGATAGTTTAACACAACCCTTGTCTTTGAGTGATGTTTTCTTATATGGTTGCAGCCTCAAAAATACCTGATCCCCTTCTTGAAATTGGTTCTCTGAGCGATGCTGTTCTACCTATTGCTTCATGCAATTTTGAGCTTGATGAAGATTCTCTCTAAGATGGGTGAGCATGGTTGCACGGTTTTGTAGGAGTTGATCCACTGCTTGTACCTTTGAGCACCCCTTGATATAAGAAGTAGGGGAAGGAGGGAGT
>APFE030570325.1:0-17832 GCA_000404065.3 Pinus taeda
AATATAAATAAACTTTATGTTTATAAATAAACCTTATATTAAATCAAATATCAATAAACTTTATATTTAAATCAAATATCAATAAACTTTATATTATAAATAAACTTTATATTAAATCAATATATATTAGACAAAAGTATAGATATAACATCATAAAGGACATATAAATTTTATGAAGTTGATAATACGTATAAAAGTTATAAAAACGTTATGACCTCAGAAAACAGAGGATTTGATTTCACCGCTTATGACTCACACTCATGAAGGATAACTGTCACCACGATGGAGGTCGGTGGAATCGCGGTGAGCAGGGCGATCACCGCCACGGAGAGCTACATATAGAGGTAGGCGGAGTTTTAGAAGGGGGATACATGGGAGCAGAAACCAGAAGGAGGAATTCTAACGGGAAGTAAATCAGTCATTGGAAGAGCGGTTAAGAAACTCTGAGGTTCTGGGCACGGGGGACAGTGAGCTTCTGTTGGGAAGCTTACTGGATTGAGCAGCAAGGCTCTGCTCAGTCTGGCTGGGTGGAATTGGTCTCTCGGTAATTGGAACAACGTAGCTGTAGACATCTTCAGGTAGCAGTTCAGGTAAGTACATATTTTAAATTCTTTACTGTTTCTGTATATTTCAGTTCTCGGTTCTTACATGTATTCCTTAGTGGCCCTTTGCTCACAATAAGTTTCCCACTAGTCCTTGACATGGGGGACGACCTTATGGGTTGCAAAGGTAATATTCTCTATATCAAAAAAAATTATGGATTGAAAAAACATCCTTCTAGTAGATTTAAGGATTTTCCTGTAGCATATGCATTAATCTAGCCTTCAAATATAGGAATATCAAAATTAACTTGTACCTTAAAGGGGGCGACACCTCCAAAGTGGCCACATGATGAATATGCATTGCTTATTGGTATCCACCAAAGGATTTGGGAAATGTTATCCATCATCTTGTTCCTTTGTCTCTCTAGGGCTTCTTTAAGCAACGTTTTGATAGGATCTCCTACTCCCTTGTCTTTCTTTTCTTCTACCATCAGGGTTAATGTGGATGACCTTATAAGGGATCAAGCAATTAGAGTCTCAATTCCTTATACCCTGACCTTGTTGGGTGTTATCAGAATAAACTTCGTTTCTTAAATATTTTAGAAAAGTCTGACAGTTGCAACGTCAATATTTTAATTCTAATAAACAAGGGAAATGTCTGATAGTGGGACCATCAACATTGTTAGCAATCCGATATGGTCTTGCGAAGGAATTCACTAACAACTGGTGTATCAACATTTTTTTATTTTGGCTGACAGGTCAATTGTCAACGCCAAAACCAAATTTTAAATTCAAAAAGTGATGACTATGTTGACCATGTCAGTGTGAGCATTTTCATTTAATTGTATCTCCATCTATTTTGAGAGGGTAAAAGTTTCGGTTAATAATTTTTCCTCTGCTCTAATGAATGAATATCATTTAACATGATCTTACCACATGATACAAACTTTGTTTGTAATCATAACTTGAAACCCCATGATTATTCACTTGCTAACTTTGTTATCTTATCCGCATATAAACTTGTTTTACCTTGTCTCGTCAATAATCTGTTTGTTGTTAGTTCGGAGTCGTTTAGACTTGTCATTGTAAACAATTTTTTTTTTTCAGAGGGATTCAGGATTGAATCCCAGGAAGACCACGTAACGAGATGGGGAAAGGAGGTAAGGAAAATTAGTTTGACTCATGACGTTGGATTTGCTAGACATATACCTCAAAATTCATCAGTTGTTCCAACAAGCCGGTTGGAGTGAATTCCTCCACTGTTGTACCGACTACCATGATGTAGTGGCTTGGTATTTTGCACAGGGGTTCAATGGAGATAATGTGGAGGTGGGAGGCTTATCATTTCTAGTTACAGAATAAACTATTGTTGAGGTCACAGCCTTTCCAGTGGATGGTAAGAAGATTTTCCACAATCATTTTTTTACAAGGATAAATGTCCCTTTCTTCTTCAAAGAAGAATTGAGAGGGAAAAATTGGAGGGCTGGTGTTATGAAACCAACTCACAAAATAGAAGAAAAGATAGATCGATGACTTCAAAATCAGCCTCTTCGAGGGGGCAACCTCCTTTACATTACACAAATGAATAATTACTGGGTGATATAAATGACAAGACCTCCTTTCTATATATATGAGTCTGAGGGGTCCCAATATAATCAGAGCCTACATAACAATAATATTGTATGGGCACAAAAATAACAATAGTGGGCTTCTATGGGGCACAATAATAACAACATAGGGACTAAATGGGCAACACAATACAATAAGGGGGTTGGACTAATAACAATAAGGGGTTACATTATAAGTATAAGGACCTAACATGTCCCTCTCATCCAAAAAAGTGTTGTCCTCAACACTTGAGTAGTTTTGGATGCTTATGTATAAAATTCTCATCCTGCCATGTGGAGTCTTAAGTGGGTAAGTTCTTCCACTTGATGAGATAGTCTGAAATTGATCGATTTCATAGCTGTCGGGTTCTTAATTCCATGACTACTTTAGGTTCCAATATGATTTTTCCTTCCTCGTCAAGTTCCGATAATATTATTTGAATTGGGAGCTTGTCACTTATAACCTTCTTTAGGAATGAAACATGGAGAAGTCGGTGCACTCGGGAAGATGCAGGAAGCTCCAATTTGTATTCCATAGTATCAATCTTTTGCAACACCTTGTAAGGACCATAGTATTTTGGTGATAATTTATTATCCTTCTTAGCTTACTTGAGAGACATTTGTTTATATGATTGTAGCTGTAAAAATACACAGTCTCCTACATCAAAATCTCTTTTGCTGTGATGTTGACTTGCCTGTTGTTTCATTCGATTCTGCACCATAGTGAGGTTATCCTTTGAGAGCTGGAGAACTTGTTGTTTATGCTCAATGTGAACTTCCACTGCTTGAACCTTAGAATGATTGTCCAATAATTTTTGGAGACCTAGAGAAATATATTATTTCACTATTTGAACTTGTAGTGAACATATTACACCCCGCTTTTCTTTCTTTAGAATCCTTGTCATGCCATTAGAGATGATTATATTTCCTCGTTTCCTTGGGATACCCCTTAATTCAACTTCCATTGCTTCCAAAAACAAATTCAAGAAAAGTTCTTGAAAATTCAAAATTATCCTCCCCAAAGATTGTAACCATTGGACTCCTAGTACAACATCTGTAACACCCATTGGAATGGAAAGCATTGGACTATTCAAGACATATTCTCCCATGAATAGCTTGATATTATGGCATTTTCTAGAGAAATTTATGGTTCCTCCATTTGCAGCCATTACTTGACACTCTGGTGTTGGATATATGAAGAAATTCAATTCCTTGGTTATCTTGCAATGAATAAAATTATGGGTACTACCAAAATCAATCAACACTATTACCTTTTTCTGCTTGATATGTCCTTCTATCTTGAGAGTTTGAGGAGTGGTAATTTCTGTCAATGGATTAGATGATATGGTCAGATTCATTTCTTCTTTCTCTGGGGTTGGTTCTTGGTGGATATCCTCTTCTTTTGATGTTTCTTGTTCGTTTTATTCCTCCTCTTCCCCATCTATGTAAATTAATTTCTTCTCAGCACACTTGTGGCCTTCAGTGTATTTTCTATCACACCTGTAACAAAGCCCTTTTGCTCTTTTTCCTTCCAATTGTTGTGGTGTCAACCTTGTAGGTTGTTGAAGGCTGGGAGAAACAACACTTCCATCTTTATAGTTATGAGTGTTAGGCTTCCTTGTTACCATAATTTTTCTTTCAATTTTTCTTGCCAACTTGTATGCCTTCTCTAATGAATTAGGTTCCCAAAGACGAACCTCATGTTGGATGTTATCCTTTAAAGTCCCTATGAAGTCATCAATCCTCTACTTCTCTAGAATATCATTTACCCTTATATTCAATTTTTGGAATTCCTCAATTTTCTCTTCCATTTAACCCTTTTGTTTGATACTTATCAATTGGCTAAAGAAGGTGTTTCTCTTTGTATCCTCATAATGTGCTATCATTTCCTCTGTGAAAATTGACCAAGTGAGAAGTGGTTTATGAGAACAAAGCCCTCTATACCATAAAAACTGATTTGGTTCTAAATATAAAGATGCAATATGTACCTTTTGTAACAATTTCACATCATGTAGATAAAAATATTGTTGCATCTGTAGTATCCAAGTTACTGGATCCTTGCCATCAAACTCCCTCATATCTCTTTTTCTTGTTTTTAGGAGCTCAATCTTGAAGCGACTCTAACTCTATAATTTCAGATCTGCAAGTTCTGAAATTACACGTTGTGGTATCCCTATGAATCCTCTTTTCAACCCCACAGGTCTGATCGAGATTGGATTCTTCAACAAAGAGTTATGCCCAATTTCCTACGAAGACCTGATTATAGATTGGTTTAGTATAGAGAACTTGTACGAAGTTCCACGTGTCACTGTTTCAACCTTCAACCCTGGTAAAGATACCCAACAAACTACAACCTGTTCCCTTTCTGTCACTTTTTATGAAATTTGAATCTGATGCTCAGAGAGAAATTTATGCGCTTTTCCCAAGGTTACCTGTTTCAGTAGGAATTTGGGAGCCTGCCAGAACCCTAGTTTCCTTGGGTAATATCTCCAAAAATATAGTGAAACAAGTTATTAAATTTGTACATGAGATGAAACACAATTTCTTCTCAAATGGGTTTTAACTTTAGGTTCTAAATCTTTGTATAAACAACGTTATAGCAAAAATTCTGCGATGACCTCTTTGAGATGGAATTCTGGAGCCTGCAAAAACCCTAACTTCCTCAGCTCATATCTCTGAAAATATAGCGAGACAAGAGCTGAAATTAGGTAATTAGGTTCAGAATACTTTTGTCTCAAATGGGTTTTAATTTCATATTTTGAAATTTCCTAGAAAAAAAAGTTATAGTGAAAATTCCACAATGACCTGTTTGAAGCAATGAAACCCTAGAATCTAAAGCTTTGAAACCAAATGTTATGCAACCAGCTCACAAAATAGAAGAAAATATAGATCAATGACTTAAAAATGAACCTCTTTGAGGGGGAAATCTCCTTTACATTACACAAATGAATAATTCTTGGATGATACAAATGACAAGACCTCCTTTCTATATATAGGAGTCTAAGGGGTCCCAATATAACCATATTCTACATAACAGTAATATTGTAGGGGCACATCAATAACATTAATATGATTCTATGGGACACAATAATAACAACATGGGGACTACATGGGAACAACAATACAATAAGGGGGTTGGAATAATAACAATAAGGGGGTACACAAGCAGTATAGGGACCTAACAATTGGAGTTCAAAAGGAGTGGTTTCAGGACAATTGACAAGTCCCTTTACACCTTTGTGAGAAATATTTTACTTGTGAAGGATAGTTTAATCGGGTAAACCTCTACCATTTTTATTTTCTCGCACATCTTGCTAGTTAGATAAGAATAATCCATGTTTTTATTTGTTAGAGAGCCTCAAACATATGACAACTAGGTTCATGGCCCGCATAAACCCCTTCTCTCATTTTATGTACCACAAAGCTCTGATAAAAATAATAATAGAAAGCCGGTTATCCAAGGTAGAAAGGACCTAGAATCACTTCCTCTTTTGGGGAGGTTTTCAACCTCAACCCCTTAAGATAAGAAGAGGCAGACCAAATACTGCCAAAAAAGAGAAGAAAGCTAAAATTCAAGTTCCTATTGAGCCCCTCCCAGCCAAGAAAACTTAGAAGTTCCATCTACATCATCTGGTCCAAAGACTCCTAAAGTTTACCAGAGGAAAAGTTTTCGGCTTCATAAAAAAAACCCTATATCCCCTATGAACCCATCTGTTGATGTCAGCTCTTCCCATGCTGCAACTCCACCTTCCAAAACTTCCTCTCCAGACATAGCTAAAATAGAGGTTCCTAAAGGCCAAGAACTCGAGGTTGGAGGTAAAGAGGAGGAGACACTGTTTGAAGTATTCAAGGGTGGCAATAGACATACAAGGACAACTAACAAGTTAATATACAAGATCAAACTTAGAACTAACCCAAAGTTGGCCAAGGAGGTGATTAGTGTTGACAACATGCCACTGAAGGACCTCATTATTAATAGGAAAAAGGCTATAGGCTCTAAGAAGAGCAGAGGCAGATAAACTGCGAAAAAGGGACCCATGGAAACAAGGCAAAGCAAAAAATAGAGATTGGAGAAGGTGGATGTATTGCTCAGGGCTGCTAGTACCCTCAGCTAAGATGCTTGGGGGATTAAACTTAGATTTTTTCCTACATATGTCATAAAACAAGGTTTTCAATTTTATCGCTTATAGTCAGACTTATAGTTTTTATAAGCAACTGAATAGTCAAAAAAGTTGACATTCCCTTTGTCATCGTTTTTGATAAAGCTGACAGTGCTACTATCAACTATTTTGGGGCGAAAAATATGTGCTGGTTGATAGAAAACAATACAGGGATAATAGCCGACAGTCTGTATGTCAACAGTTTTGTGAGAAAACAAGGAGCATTGACATCTCCTTTGTCATCGATATTCTAGCAGGCAAAAAATGCTGACATTCCCATTGTTAGTGATTTTAAAATTAGGCGGAAACAAAAATGCCAATAGTTAGCGTGTCAGTGAAAGTTACGAACAGAAAACTAGTGAAGCTAACAACAACAATATCAACATTTTTTCTAGGACGTTCGAAGGAAATACGGATGAACATGAAATCAATTTTGGACCTGTTTTTACAGCTAGGATGCTGAGCTATCAGTTAGGGACTTGTTTCTTTTTCAAAGGAATACCATTTGAGAAATATTTTACTTCATCTATATATTAACATATTTTCCCGTAGCTATTTCAGGAAAAATAGAATGTATCTAAGTTTTATATTTTATATGCATGAACTTGAAGATATTTTAGATATGTCAAATTATTGTAATTAGTATGGAGACAATAATTTTGCAAACAATTTATGTAAGTTCTATAAAACAGTTTATGAAGAAAGAAGAAGGGTTGGAATTTTGTTAAAAAACATATTTGCATTTTGGTATATTTGAGCAATATTGATATATTTACAGGTTTTAATAAGCATTTTGTGCGAAACTCATGTGTTGTAGTTCCTTGTCAGTTTTCTCTTTGTTATGCAAACTTTCTCTCATGTCTGAAAATGTTATTATCTAAGATTGGATTTCATTTATGCTCCTTTCTTGTAATTATCATCCATTAGTATTTGTTGCCTCACTCAGTTATAAACTCTGTTCCATTCCAGTTTCTCATTAGATATATAATGTTACTTGTTTAGAACGAGACTCAATGCCCAATAGTATGTTTTGTAAACTGCCCAACCAATTTTCTCCAATGATCTAAATCTGGCCACCAAACTCAATTGTGAAACCTTCTACTATAGTGACCATAGAGTAGTTGATTTTTACAGAGAGATCCCTCTCCAAGTTGAAGGACCATGTTTCAACCTAAAATAGGTTCTGAGGTTACCTTAGGGTTTTCTTCACAACCAAGGTTTTCCCTAAGTGATGACATTTTGGCGTCGTTTCCAGGGAATAAGAAGCATATTTTTTCCCATAATGATTTGATTGCCAAAGATCAAATATTTGAGGGATAACAAAGATTTGTATATTAGTTTGGTTTCAATATGTTTTCTCTAGTGACTCCACATTATGATCTGAAGGGTCCTTATTAATGAAGTTTTGGCTCTGTTAATGGTGATGGAAATCCGTCAACCAAGGAGATCTCCCTGATATGAAGTCCTAACTAGACCTCACATCGTTTGGTGTAGGAGTCCCATCCGGTATAAAGGCTCGGTTGCCATATGCTTAGAGATCTGCCTTGGCTCTAACTGTCAGCACGGGAGAGTGATGCAATGGTATCTTAAAACAACAAGGTAAGTGTGTTTGGTGAGTGTGCAATACAATTGTGTTAAGTTTCTCTTACTGCAAAAGGGGGGATAAACGTAAGCCTCTAAGTTATAGGTAATAGTAACACCCAGGAAGAGACACACGTGGACCAGGAAGATCTGTCTAGCATCTGGCAGAATAGTCCATAGTAGACGTGATAATCATTAAAACCAAAGTACAGGGGAAGATCTGTTCACCATCCAATAGAATAGTCCACAACAGATGTGACAATCATTATAACCAATAAGTGAGGAAGGTTTGTCTAGTATCCTGTAGAGTAGTCCATAAGGATGAGACATTAGTGATAACCAATACAACACATTCCTAACAAGGTAAGTACTAAAACAACTGAAATAGTTTAACTATCTTAGTACATGTGAAACAAACATGAATTACAAATGTGAAAGAATAGTCTTACAAACATCCACAAGGCATGCATTAAAACGTGCTGGCCTGAACAAGCTTGTCTGTTAAGAAAAAGTTCCAAGACACATATTTACATCATACATCACTAGCCCCAGCAGTGGGACATTGGAGCAAATCCTAGCTCCTCAAAGAACTGGTTGAAAACTCTTTATGCTTCGTGGGAGGAGCCAAGATGAAAAGTGCTTTGCTCATACAATGAGGGGGTATATATAACCAAGGGTGATGCTTGACCCTTGTGACTCTTTGACTACCCTCATTACCATTCAACTGCCTATGACTTTTCAACTGACATGACTCTTCATATTTATGTGTGTCCATTGGACTTGCACTTTACATTACATTCGATTTATAATGGACATGGCTCGTAGTTGTGATGTGGCCTTTGACAACTCATGACATGAATTGACATGACATTGATGACATGGAATAGATTTTTGAGGTGGAAATGTCAAGCCACTATTGTTGCTGAGTGATAGATGTGTCTTTGGATGCACTTTATGTTCTCCTCTGCATAGCTTGATGATGTGGGGTCTTCAATGATCTTTGGTCTTGGGAGGTAGTTTCATGCATGTGTTCCCTTTGCTTGTACGTGATAAGCTTATTTGTCCATCCAACTATAAGTGAGTCTTCTAGCATGTCCAATCCTTCTCCTTATTCACCATCTCGTCATGATCTAACATTGTACATGTTCCTGTAATTCACTCATGATGAGATGACATCGAATCCAAAAATTGCCTAGTTTAAGATGATGCATGGTTATCCATGGACTAAAACTGGGACAAGTGACAGGCTAGGAAAGAGGGCCCAATAAATTCATATTGCATAGTTCCAGTTGACAGGGAGGGAGACTGGCCATTGAGGCTGTGTAAAGCGCGGCTCAGGTTTGGCTAAGCAACTCTTGAGCACAGTCTTCACTGTCGGCAAAAATTGCACATATGCCACTGGGAGACAAGATTGTGTAGTTGAGACCATCATTGGCTGCTGCAAGATGGGACCTTGGGAGGCAGGTCTATGCAATTTTCAGAGGAAAGGCAGGACTGCGCAGTAGAGGGGCTTGGAGCACAAATTTGTTCACTTTTTGAGATCAGTGAATCCCGGCTGAGGGAGGACATTGGAGGACACTTCTGCATAGTTTTGGGAGGAAAGGTAGGTCAGGTTCTCTATGCATTACAGGGTACCAATAAGAAAGGGAGGAATTTTTATGAATGATTTTGCGAAATACGCAGTTCGGGTCAGGCTTGAGGAAGCTGCTGTGCAGTTCCAAGGAGGAAGGTAGTCAACTGAGCTCTGAAATTGCACAGTGAAACTCCCCTGGGTGATAGTGACTGTACTCTACACAGTTCCATGCAACAGAGCAACATTACTGAGAGCTAAGACTATGCAGTGTGTATCTTAGTCAAGGGTCCAGTGAAAGAGAGTTGTCTGGTCGGAAGGATTTTTAGGAGAATGGCCAAGTGTGGGAGGCAGGTGAACTTGTGAGGAACTTGACATTGCGATCACACAATTAGCATACTTTGACGACATGACAACATAGACCACCAGAAAAACAATACAAATCATTACCCTTTGTGAGAATGTCTAGAACTAAAAGTGATAAATGTGACACTTGATTTAGACTTTAGGACGACCGTGACGACACTTATGTGGCAATGCTTAAAACTTTGTGTATGAGTGCGATAGGTTTTTACATGGATACGAAAACTTGTATACACAAAGACCAAACTTTGAGGTCACTAGAAAGGCTCGCAAACATGACATAACAGATAAAGATTCCAAAAGACTATAGTTGATCCAATAAGCGAAAGGGAGAAAGACACTCAGAGGAAACACATGGAATGCCTTTCAATGTTTGCAACCATGCATGTCATTGAAGACATAATGATATGACAATAATAAGAGGTCCTTCATGCTACACTAAGAGGTGTATTTCAAAAATATGTGTTTTCCATACCTACCCTCCAAAGGGTTATGCATCATATGGAGTCTTCATGCTGTCTTGATCTTCTATCATACCCTGGGTTCCTTTGTCTCCTTATATTTCTCCTCAGCTCCTTGAGATTCATCTAGCATGTCATCCTTCTTTGTAGCCAGTGAGAGATACAATTGTGTAGTTTAAGTGGGTAGTGACTATTGTGGGATATGGACATGGGAGGACACACCTGCGTAGTTTCAGGATGCAAAGCGAACTGGGTAGCTAAGATGACTGAGGGGCAAAACTGCACAGTTTCAGGAGACAGTGCATTCCGGCTGAGGGAAGGACACTAGAGGAAACCATTGTGCAGTTTTGGATGCCGATGGAGCTTGTCTTTCTGCACATGTCATAGTTCCAACAGGAAAGGGAAAAAGCTTGAGGGTTGCAGATGCGAAGTGCATAGTTCTAAGAAGTTGGATGAAGCTAGGTTGTTAGGGAAACTCCAAAATTTGGTTAAGTGTGGGATAGGTGGAATCGATGTGAATAATGATACAAATTGACTATGATCACACATTTGAACACTTAGTAACACAACATAGACCATCTAGAACATATAAAACATACTTCGCTTAATGCAACAACCTTTACGACAACTTACAAGAAGTGCGGCTCCGATGATAGACCTTGAAAGAACAAAGGCGAAACTTGTGTAAGAGTGCATGAAATGAGTGGGAAACATGTCTATATGGTGAGGACAACCCGTTCTCACAAATATTCCCCCTTGAAGCAAAAAAAAAACTTCCTTTTACATGATAAGTGATAATCCACATGCCCAAAGATGACACATACTATATAAAGATAAAAGTGTGAACGACTCTTAAGATCGAAGGAGGGAGCTTGAGATCATCAACTTAGCAATAAGTGAATAAGGAACGATTGATCACAGGATCTATAGTAGGCTCCAAAATTTAAATGTAGGCCAAAATTTTGGAGGGTGTTGCAGCAACTATAACACTTGGAGACACACTGGTTGAATACCAACTTCTCTAACATGGTTCATTTTAGTGCAGGGCCTTTTTCCTTCAGGGAGTTTTGATTCATCGTGCAGATTAATTTGGCTTCCCCACTTACCCCATGGGTAGACATGGTCCTATTTGTACCTTCTCATTTGGACATAACAGAAGATTTAGATAGATCACATTGTTTTGAATTGGGAAAGGTAGTTTATCTTGCAAGATTAAGATTTTCAGAGTATAATTTTTCATCTCTGGTGTTGCTCCGCTGCCAGCAGGCCTGGACAGTACCCCAACAGAGTCATGTAGGAACACAAGCATTGCTCCACTGTCAGCGATCCTGGACAGTACCCCGGTGGAGTTCATTACTTCACCTCTCTGCGCAAGATGCCTTTCTCTTCTTTCACCTTTGTTATTTTTAAATAGAACTGTGCATCGACACTTATTTATTTTTGGGGCAGAATAGGGATCCCAACTTATTGAGAAAAGGAGAGTTTGTTCCTTCAAAGAATCATATAAATACCTCTGATTTAGGTTTTCTCATTTAGATTTTTCCCCTTCTCCATTTCTACTAGTTGGATAACCTTGAAAACACCAAAACAAAAAACTGAGTATAGGAATAAGGTTCCAAGATTGGACACAGGTTCATGGTTGGACCAAATCTCTCCTTACTGATGTATCGTATTTTCCGTCAGAACTTCATTGGAAAAAAGATACAACCAATTACAAGGAAGCTAGACATAGGACTGGCCAAATGTTGAAGTGTCATAAGACTCTTTGAACTTCAGCCACATACACACTCAGAAGCCACAAATGGTCTAGGCACAACACTTATTCCCATAATGGAAATGAAAGGAAAACTCGACATGGACAAAACAAAGCAAAAAGAAAGAAGACACAGAATCAAAAGATAAGAGAACAAAATGACTAAGCAAACATGATGTAGAACAAGAAAAGGAAACAAGGACGAACTATGAAAAACGAGTGTAGAATGAGTGCAGGAAAGGGAAAGCTAACGATGCAGCTAATCATACTCCTAACCTAACAGCTAGATGGTCATGGTCACATAAAATGAAATTTCGAGTGAAGCCACCGTCATTGTTCCTGACCTGCATCCATAAAGATAGGAACAGTTAAGACTGATAAAAAGTGATGTGCAACATAAGATATAAAAACTTGTAAAACTCGCACAAGGAAACGAAGGTCTTGCTCGTGGGAAGAAAGGTGTGTCATAACCACTACTTTCACCCAATCCACATGCTTATGTTTTCAATGAATACCACTTTTCAATAAACCTTGGAAGCTTCTTGCAAATGTGTCCTCATCTACACCGAGCATATTAGCAAGCTCGTGGAAGGATTGAAACTTGTTGTTTGCAATAGAGATTGCCAAGTAAGATTGTTCTAGCCATTCAACGATTGGAACGTAAAATTCATGATGGTCGCCTTGAAAGCCTCTTGATATTTGAAAGGATGATTTTTTATTCGAGAGATGGGATCACGATGAGAATCTTGTATGGGAAAATGGATTTGATCATTCTCAACAATCATGCCAATACAATGAGAACTGGCCATAACCATCAACGAAGGCTGAAGTGCCTCACTTGCTTGATAGAAATCTGAATAGAGAGAAGTTGAATAATGAAAATCAAAGAGTGTGAAGCAATTGTCATTGGATATGTTGATGGGAAAATGATAAGCTGAATGACATTCACCCCAGATAGAGAAATGATTAGATGAGCTAGTTGAAGCATCAGATTCCCAGTTTGCAATAAACAAAGGAAATTAATTTTAACAATCTTTTGAATCCTCTGAACAATGAACCAAGTTCGTTGTAAGCCAGATAGGACAAACCACCTTCCTACAACTGGTGACAAATTGTACAAGAATCATAGCCATCATTTTTTTTTAAAAAGGATGATAGCACTGCGAATTCTTGAGACAAGTCGAGGCATGGCGAATGGAGAAGAACTTGATCCGTGTGACAATTTGTGCATTTATTATCACACAGGGATATTTCTAGTGTGATGAGAGGACAAATTTGCAATACAAGATTCACAAGAAGTGTGTGGAGTTGACCATTAAGGGGGAAATTTGACAAGTATGTTTCTTGTGGGAAAAGATAGTCCTTGAGATGATCAACTTCACAATCCCATGATTCCATGAGAGATGGTCATTCCCAATTGAGTTTGATGTCAGGGATTTGCACGAATATGAATGAACCATATTAGGTTCATGAATTTGGTCATACGTGAAATTTTTAAAATTTGAGAGATCACACTCGGAATACCAAACATTCTTTACACTGAAATCCACATTGAGTGAACCCATGCAGATAGAAGGATTGTATGAGAGAAACCAGATCTGATTTAGTTTGGGGGACTGACCAGAGTCGCGAGATCCTGACATAACCACCAATAGAAGTTGTAGTGCCTCGACCCCCTGGCAAGTCTTGAAACTTTCCAGAATTGTATAATCGCATTTTGAAGCTTGGACTAGATCATGCATGGTTTGAGGGTGGTTGTTGTTGCTAATTTCAAAACTCCTCTCCGGATGGCAACCATCTCTATCACATGTTTCAACAGATTTTTTAGCTTCAACAAAAACTAGATTACTCAATTGAAGAGGATCTTCTCATAGTACACTCAAATGAATTGGTGAGATCTCATGAGCATGTTAATTTGAGGAATTGTCTTCATGCAGAAGCGTATATGATGAGGGGTGGGAAGAGTTCTCTACGATTTGACTATTTTCAATTTCATCATGGATGAGCTTACCACCTTGTGTCAATCGAGGAGATAACTCATCGGATGAAGAAGTAAGATAACATCGAGTATCTCCATCGTAAGTGGATGTGTTGCAAATGGTAGGACACAAGTGAAAGTGAGGTGAAGGGGAAGTTTCAATAGGAACATATTCTTTGACCAAAGTAAATTGTAGATTCAAATTAGAATCTTCATGAGAAACTACAAGATCACATGATTTGGTTGGGCATTCTTCATGGAATTTGAAAATAGAGTTATCATCATTGGGATGACTACCACCCAACGATGGGGATTAAATGAAACAATTTATTATACTGGATTTTCCACCGAGATTAGAAGATTGAGAATCATTCAAGAATGGAAACTCATTTTTTCAAAACGGACAATTTTGAAGCTGGGAGGAAAAATTGAAAGTGTCCTCACCTTTCTACTCCTATACCTGCGTAATGTGACTGCTTTGTACCTGATAGAAATTTGAGCCAACAACTTAAGAATCACGAGAATATGAAAAACTAGCTAGTGAAGCAGATTGATCAAGCGGGTCATGGTACAAAGAGTTAGGATGTGAAGGGGATAGAGGATAATAGAAATTTGGATCAACCTTGAGATTAGAGTTATGAACAGTGAGGTCCTCTTATGGAATGGAGGAGTGAATCTTCATCATAGGCTTCATGAGCCATTCTAGAATTTCCTCCATTGAAGCAGGAGACAAATGAGAAGATGAACTAGAGATTTGATTCGCGTATTTCCCATTTTCATGATCACTGTAAGGAGGCACCCACATCGAGACCAGAAAAGGAGGAGGAAAAGGAATAAATGGGATAGTGGGATCCTCCTCTGCAATCTGAGGTTCCTCATGATCCGCTAGAGTTGGGGGGGAAGGTAAAACAAGAGTTTCACTGTATTAGGAGACATAAAACAAGCATTTAAAATCTCGTCTCAAGAAATATGAGTTCAAATTTTCTTAGGAATTTCGCAACAGAGGTGAAGGAACCAATCAAAAAAGTCCTCAACTGATTCGTCAGGATCCATTCTTAAATGATAGATTCTTTCATAGACATATTAGTGGTTATACTTATCAAAATATTTATAAAGCATCCTTCCATGCTGACAGGATGAATGGATAGAAGCAATGGGTAATGTATGACACCATTGTTTAACATGACCTTCAAATGTGAGGGTGAGTAATCTAGCCATGACATCTTCAGAACCTAGTTTGTGACAAAGACAAAGACGTATAACTTGAAACAAATGTTCATGAAAAGTTGAGTCCTCTCACCATTGAAATTAAGTTTGGACATGTCATGAATAACTTCCGCAAGAATGGTACAATTAAGCTCTTTAGAGAAACATCATGGGATTGTGATTTTGGGAAGAGTCATTTGAAAATAAGAGATTCAAATCAAACTCTGTTAGGTCCCTATAATACTAGTGGTTCCCCTATTACTATTGTCATTGTAGCCCCTTATTATTATTGTTGTGCCCCTATTGTCCCCATATTGTTATTATTGTTCCCATAGAAGCCCACTATTGTTATTGTTGTGCCCTTATATTATTATTGTTATGTCAGCTTTGATTATATTGTGACCCCTTAGGCTCCTATATATAGAAAGAAGGTTTTGTCATTTTTATCATCCAAGAATTGTTCATTTGTGTAATGTAAAGGAGGTTTCCCCCTCGAATAGGCTGATTTTGAAGTCGTTGATCTATCTTTTATTTTATTTTGTGAGTTGGTTGCATAACATTTGGTATGAGAGCTTTGGATTCTAGGGTTTCGTTGCTCTAAACAGGTCATTGTGGAATTTTTGCTATAACATTTTTCTACGATGTTTCAGAAGAGGAAATTAAAATTCATTTGAGCTGAAATATTGATGAACCTTAGGTCCTAATTTTAGATCTTTTCTCGCTATATTTTTAGATATATGATCCAAGGAAGTTAGGGTTTTTGCACGCTCTTGAATTACATCCCAAACACGTGACCTTCGGAAAATCGTCATAACTTTCTCTTTGAGAATCAGATTGAAATTTCGTAAGAAGTTATAGAAAGACGTCGGATTATAGTTTTCTGTGTATTGTTTTCAGGTTCAAAGGTCGAAACAATGACACGCGGCAGCTGAATTAGTCTATAATCAAATCATTGTGGGAGATTCGGCACAACTCTTTCTTGAAGAATCCAACATTGATTAGACTGGCGGGTTATAAAGAGGGCTTAGACGGCTACCACAGGACACAATTTTAGACCTTGGAGATCCAAAATTACAAAGATACAACAGATTCAATATCGAGCTCCTACAAAGAAAAAAAAGGTGTGTAGTGTTTTTTTTTTTATTTGCATAAGTTTGGTTTGAAAAATTAGTTTGAAGTGATTGAAAGGGCATAGTGAGGCATAATTATCATTAATTGATGCCCCGAAAAAAGAAATTGGAAACACCTAGTAAGAAACCTGAAATCTATACTATGACTCATGAAGAAGAGGAAGAAATGCAACATGATATATCAAAATTATGAGACCAAGTGCAACAATTTTCACTCTCACAAAAAGTAACAGAAGCTAAGATGGATGGTTTAAAGAAAGTCGTGGAAGCTAAGATGAATGGTGTAGAAGCTAAGATGGATGGCGTGAAATCTAAGATGGATGGCAGGGAAGCTAACGTGGATGGTATAGAAGCAAAACTTAAAGGCAACATGGAAGATTTGAAGATTTATTTGACAAAGTTGCTACAAGAAATGCTTACTAATGGCGAAAGGGTAGTAATGGAAACTAATGATGAGAACAAAAGAAATGTTAATCATGATTTCATAGACTCTAAAGTTGGATTGAAGACCCACCATGTTCCAAAGATCGATATGAGGAAGTTTGATGGCAAGGATCCCGTAACATGGATACTACAGATGGAGCAATATTTCGATCTCCATAATGTGCAAAATGCACAAAAGGTACGGATTGCAACTTTATATTTGGAACCCAATCAGTTTGTATGGTATGAATGGATTTTCTCTCGTACACAAATTGTCACTTGGGCAATTTTTAAGGAATAAATGATAGCACATTATGAGGATACAAGAAGAAACACCTTTTTTAGCCAATTGTTAAATCTCAAACAAAAGGGTTCAACAGTGGAGCACATTGAGGACTTCCAAAAATTGAATATAAGGGTAAAAGATATTCCAGAGGAGCATAGGATTGATGTGTTCATAGGGAATTTAAAGGATAACATCCAACATGAGGTTCACCTTTGGTAACCTAATTAATTAGAGAAGGCATTCAGGTTGGCAAGAAAAATTGAAAGAAAAATTATGGCAACAAGGAAGCCTAACACTCACAACTATAAAGATGGAAGTGTTGTTGTCCATAGCCTTCCACAACCTAAAAGGTTGACACCACAACAATTGGAAGAAAAAATAGCAAAATGGTTTTTTTACAGTTGTGATAGTAAATACATTAAAGGCCATAAGTGTGATGAGAAAAAAATATTTTACATAGATTGTGAACAGGGGGAAGAAAAGGAACAAGAGACATTATAAGAAGAGGTTATACACTAGGAACAAACCCTAGAGAAAGAAGAAATGAATCTGACCATATCTTGTAATGCATTGGTCAGAATTACCAATCCTCAAAATCTCAAGATAGAAGGACATATCAAGATGAAAAAGGTAATAGTGTTGATTGATTCAGGCAGTACCCATAATTTTATTCATTGTAAGCTAGCCAAGGAATTGAATTGCTTCCTATATACAACACCAGAGTTTCAAGTGATGGTTGCAAATGGAGGAACCCTAAATATCTTTTGAAAGT
>APFE030570356.1:0-14483 GCA_000404065.3 Pinus taeda
AATTTAAAATATAAAATTATGAAAATATTAAAAAGATTACCTTATTAAGAAAATATTTACAAAATGATTTGGTTTTTAAAAAATTGGAGTTGCTGTGATTTTTAGATTTTTTGTACTGGAATCTGGGGAAAGATGAAATCTTAATTTGTGTTGTTTAAACTGTTTTTTGACAGTAAATATGGATTTAGCACCCTAAAAGATTGATAGCCGCAAAAATTAATGTAATGACCAGACATTTTACGTAAATAAATTGTTATTTACCCTTATAGGTGAATAAAAATAACATAAATTATTATTTTCTTGAAAATGATGGAAATATTATTTGTGCAAATGGTATAATATGAATTGCATGATATATGTGTACACAATAACTTTATGTGAAAAGTTATTTACTCTTCCTGCTTAAAGATAAAGGAAAACAGTTGCCAGCATACTAGGGGAAAACCCTAACTGTTTTCTCTTTCCCATAGAAAAGGGGAAAGAAGAAAAGACCCGGGTTGTTGAATGAACAAACGGGAAGAAAAGAAAAGGCACTGGAGCAGAAGAAGAGGGTGCTACGTCTGGTGAGGACCAGATAGCACAGGCACATTTGTGTTTCATATTGCTGAGGATGTGGCCGGCAAGAGAGCTTGGGGGAGAGACTTAGTTCGGACAACTGGTCTCGTGGCTGGGAGGACATCAAGCATTCAATCACCTTCTATGTGTTGTAGAAGTGCAGAAGATAAAAGACAAGGATACACAGGTAAGTATCTGCAGTTTTCATTAAATCTAGAAGACTAGTTATTACCCTGTATTTCTAAGAATCTGATTATAGTTGCTATGAGTGTGGCTTTTGGGCTGTAAATTAGAACCTGGGTATTACTGAAATCAATACCGGTAATGATTAACGCCTCTGTTATATATATAAAATGTATAAAGTAAGAGAAAGAAACAGAGAATAAGAATCTGATTATAGTTGCTATGAGTGTGGCTTTTGGGCTGTAAATTAGAACCTGGGTATTACTGAAATCAATACCGGTAATGATTAACGCCTCTGTTATATATATAAAATGTATAAAGTAAGAGAAAGAAACAGAGAATGAGAATTTGAACAGTATCCTGTACTTTACTTTCAGACAAGTCAAATTGTGTAAAATAAAGAGACAGTAATTATTAGGTGCCAGAATGGAATAGAATGGCCGAACTACCATTACCGGGTATGAAAACAGGTATATAAAATATTAATACCTACGCTATATAACAGCACCGGAAATAACCATTTACACCTAACACAGCATTCCATTAGCAGTGACTCATACGTTGTCAATAATTATGCAAGTATTGAAGAAGTGAACAAAACAATACAAATATACTCGTAATGAAATTTCATTATAGGATGTAGCAGCCAAAGAAGATAGTTATGGTGTCCTGTAAATATATGTATTTTCAGGTAAATAGCAAGACAAACCCTTGCAAGAATCATAGTTTCGATAAGGGTTAAAAGAAACAAGAATAATGTAATAGACTCACATTGTAAAAACTGTGAATATAACCGCCGAATATCATAACTGTAGAAGTATCTGGTTGGCCGCATACACAGGTGAGTACCACCTGGTAGTATGGCGCCCAGTATGATGCCAAATAGGGAGTGATTTAACTTGAAGGTCATACCATCCGCTCGGCGGATATACTTATTAAACATCAAAGCAAGAGGACAAATATTGAAGAATTCAACCTGAGCATTTAACAGGATAAACATCAGCTAATAATGAGGAGAGTGGTAAACCACAAAGAGCGGAGCCTCTACTAGGCCGTAACAGGCTTTCTCCTAAATTCCATACATAAACATATCAGAGTCATTAATAAAAGTCTGTCGTTCGGATTAGTCAATTATCAACAATAATATGCATTTGCATCATTATCAACTCATTTATCTATATAACATCTAACCTCCGAGAGACGGCAAACCCTGAAAGAGTAGGGTCGTTAACCAAAATCCTCAGAACATTTCATTAAAACAGAAATAAATAACCAATGTGTAACATGAGAAGATTCGGTGGCTCGTAGGGAGCGGCACCGCGTGCTAACAGATTATAAGCATATTAAACAGTAAAAATGCAATAAGATCAGTAGCATGCGAAGACCTGTTCGACAAATGGAGACAAACCCAATAATCCTGATGCATTAACCCTGGTCGTTAATACCGAGTCCATTACAATATATTTATACTGAGAATCCGAACAATTACAACATGGAACAGAGGTAAACGAATGCAAGCTCGACCCCATAGATCTGAGCTTTCTGACAGGCTATAACTAAATTTAAAACCCTATGAACAATCTACACATACGGCGACCTGGGCTTCAACCCCAAAACAATGGTAAACAATGAACAGAAGGGAAGTTCTGCCGAGGTGAGGCCATTGCGCTAAGCTATGATAGGATTGACAAAAACCCTGATAGAGAAGAACAATAATAAGTCGAACTTCAAGATTGAATCAACCAGTAAAACCTACAGTGGTAGAACGCTTACCGGATTAGGGTGTTGATGGTCGAAACCCTGAATCATCCTCGTAATAGCGGCCTCATCGGTCTGCTACCCTGCTCCAACTAGTATTAATCAAGGTAGTTAGCTTATTCACAAAAATACAGTGAAAAGGATGAACTAATACAGTATTGAAACTAAAGGAGATGCGCATCACCTGTTACAGATGGAGTTAAGGGCAAGAGATAGTGAGGGTTTCACCGTCAACCAGGCTGTCTCTAGAATACCTTCAAGATACTAGTGAGTTGAACTAGGAGTGCCCACGGTAATGGCACCCCGATCATGACAGCGACGCCGGAGCAAGGGCTGCTCTGTAGAGCTAGAACAACAAGGCAAATGACCGGGACCGCGTGAATGAAACCCTATGTAATACACCGCCCAAGGCACCTCAATCCTCCACCGTTCGATCGCTGGAAGTGATCCTGGCCGACGATTACTATGAGAATCCCGAGAGGTGGTGTGGCGGGACTGTAACATTAATGTCCCCAGCTACCAAACCCAAAGATCAGTGATGCGGATTGATGGCGTGGACCAAGGAGCCAGGTGTCACAAGTAGAGCACCTCAACATGCCGCCAAACGAATTGATATGTACCATATAAAGTGACCAAGGACAATCAACGTCCTGTTCTCCGCCAAAAGATAGATATGCAGGATAATTCCATTTATAATCATATCAGTTATTACCAAAGTCAATTACCATGATGGCATTAATATATAGATGTGTAGGTAACGTAAATAATTTTTTTTTTTTATTCTGTAATGTTAGCGTATGGAGGGATATGACATATGGTATCAGAGCGTAGATACAGCACTGTGGCCTCTGGGTAAGACAATGATGAATGGACATTGTGGAAATGAATTGACAAATAATCATTTTCTTTATTACTCGTGAATGTTTTCTTACACAGGACCAGATTCTGAGAATAACAGACATGAGAAGAGCGGAGAATACATCGCGACGACCTGTAATGGGACAGGGCGTAACCGGTGCAGAAAATAACCCAGAATTGTGGGTACAACTTGGAGAAGAAGCCAGAATCACAAATCAAGCAATTCTGGAGACCGTGCAGGAGCTGAAGAATGAGATGGCTCGACTACGAGAAGATAACGCCCGATTGACAATGGAACAAGAAAGAATTTTGAAAAGTTTGTCCGATAGACAAAATCAAATACCAGTTAATCCGAGTGCGGAACAACAAAGGATGTCGGAAGAGCAGAATCATCACATACCCCCCGAAGGATCAGAAGCAGGAAGAACGCTCTGACAATGCATTTGAACAACAAACCTCGAAAAGACAAAGGGTAGAACTGCAAGGGGAATTCCATAAGATTAAGCCACCGCATTTTGACGGAGAACAAGAGGAAGCCACTGAAGCATGGTTAATCAATATGAATAAGTATTTTCAGCTTTATGAGTACGATCACAATCTTAAAGCACGACTAGCTATCTTTCAATTACAAGGAAAGGCCACCTTATGGTGGGAAGAAGTGAAGATCGTAAAAGGGGTTACAGAGCAAAACATAACATGGGACGATTTCCAAAGGTTCTTTAAGGAGAGATATCTAACCGAACGCTTTTATGATGAAAAAGCCAGAGAGTTCCATGATCTGCGATTGGGGCAGCAGACTATGGATGAATTCATCACCCGTTTTACTTCCCTACTCCGCTACGTACCATATATAAGAGAGGAAAAAGCGAAAGTGCAGCGATTTGTTAGCAGTTTACCCCCGTATATGCGGGAAAGAATTGAATTCGATAATCCAAAATCAATGGATGAAGTAATCTGCAAGGCTAGAATCTGCTATCAGCAAGGTAAACAGAAAGGGGAAATTACTAGCAAGAAATGGAATGAGAAGAAGAATTTTAAGAGAGTTGGAAACAACAAAGGGATTCGCAATAACGGAAATAAGGGAGTTGGCAAAGGAACAAACAACAGATTTGCAGCCAGAACTACCTCCAAGTTCAGATCTGCAAACGAGTCCAAGGTCAGTGAACAACAAATCAGATTGGACAATGAGGGGACAGCAAGACCCCCTGTGCAGTGCTGGGGTTGTGGGGGACCTCACTACATCAAAAATTGCCCACAACGAAAGGGGACTGAACAATTATCCCAAATTCATGAAGCCTCAATTGTTGGCGAAGTGGGTCGAAGCGTACCCAAAATCAATGCGGCTTTGGAGGATCGACAGGCGGAATATCAGCCAACCATGGTCGAGTTCGAAGGTAAAATTTCAAACCTTACCATATCTGTTTTGATTGATCCCGGGGCCACGTTAAGTTATGTGAACCCAAAAGTAGTGGAACGTTGTAATTTACAATCTGTTAAATTTAAAAACCCATGGCTAGTGCAATTAGCTACTGGAGCTAAGCGGCGGGTAACCGCCAAGATCAACGACTGCTCATTTACTATAGCAGACCAGCCAATAATAGCTGACCTAAACGTACTCCCTCTGGGCTCCTATGACATTCTAATCGGTATGGACTGGTTGGAGAAACACTGGTCATTAGTTGATTGCAAAACCAAAATTATTTATTACAGAGATCAACAAGGAAACAGTAAGGAAATGCAGGAAATCAAGCGACCAGTGCAGGTTCGACCGATAACTACAAATCAGTTGGTGAAATGTGTACGGAAAGGCTGCCAAGTGTATGCCATCCAAGTGGGTTATGCAAACTCCAAGGATAAATCTGCATCTTTGAATAATATCCCTGTAATACAAGAATTTACAGATGTGTTTCCGGAAGAAATTCCAGGACTACCACCGCGAAGAAACATAGATTTTACTATAGAGTTGGTACCAGGGGCTGCACCAGTATCACGAGCACCCTACAGAATGAGTGTACATGAGTTGACAGGATTAAAAATGCAGTTGCAAGAATTACTGGACAAGAATTACATCCGTCCCAGTGTGTCTCCATGGGGGGCGCCAATGTTATTTGTCAAGAAGAAAGACGGCACCCTCCGTATTTGTATTGATTACAGACAATTGAATAAGTTGACTATTAAAAACAAGTATCCTCTTCCCCAGATCGATGAATTGTTCGACCAAGTAAAAGGCGCGACATTGTTCTCTAAGATCAATTTACGATCAGGTTACCACCAGATCAGAATTAAGGATGAGGACATCGCAAAAACAGCTTTTAGAACTAGGTATGGGCACTATGAATTCGTGGTTTTGCCATTTGGGCTCACCAACGCCCCGGCAACCTTCATGTGTTTAATGAATGGTATTTTCCATCCCTATTTGGACCAGTTCGTGCTGATATTTATTGATGATATCTTAATTTATTCACGCACTATCGAAGAACATCACGAACATCTCCGAATAGTATTGCAGACCCTTCGATAACATCAGCTGTACGCTAAGTTTATTAAATGTGACTTTTTCAAAGAAGAAATTCAGTATTTGGGTCACGTAATCACAAAGGATGGAATTGCAGTGGATCCGGAAAAGATAAAAGCTATAATGGAATGGCCGGTTCCAAAGGATGTAACAGATGTCCGATCTTTCATGGGGTTAGCTGGGTATTACAGGAGATTCGTGGAAGGTTTCTCTAAGGTAGCATTCCCCATTACTTCTCTGCAGAAGAAAGGAAAACTGTTTCATTGGACCCCAAATTGCCAGAAAAGTTTCGAGCAATTGAAACATCTGCTCACCACAGCACCTATTCTGAGTATAGCAGATCCCAATAAGGATTATGTAGTATGTATAGATGCTAGTAAAGAGGGATTGGGAGGGGTCTTGATGCAAGAAGGCAGGGTAATTGCTTACGAGTTTCGAAAATTAAAAGAACATGAGCAGAAATATTCTGCTTATGACTTAGAGTTGGCTGCCGTTATTCATGCCCTGAAGATGTGGCGGCACTATCTCATGGGCCGGAAATTTTTGCTGCATACCGACCATCACAGTTTGACTAATTATTTCAGCCAACCTACCTTAAATGCTAGGCAAGCAAGGTGGGTGGACTTTCTAAGTGGCTTTGATTTTGACATAAAGCATTTGCAAGGAAAGGAAAATAAAGTAGCAGACGCCTTGAGCCAGAAAATACACAATTTGTACAAAGTTTCCTTTAGTGGATGGGAAAGTCCCTTCCTAGAAACGACAAAAGAAATTGCCGATCAAGATAATGAATATCAGCAATTGAAATTGCAGATACAACAATCTGCTAAAGAAGACAACCAACAAGAATATGAAGTAGATGATGCTCGAAGGATTTACTTCAAGAAAAAATTGTATGTGCCTAATCAAAGCAGAATTAGAAATCTGATTATGGATGAATTTCATATAAACCATTATGCAGGTCATCCGGGTTATCAAAAGATGATAACAGCAATCCGGAAAGAATATTTCTGGCCTGGAATGAAGAAAAGCATAGTTGAATACCTGGCACGGTGCTTAGAATGTCAACAGATTAAAGCAGAACATCAACATCCAGCAGGATTGATACAACCATTGCCAGTTCCATAATGGAAATGGGAAATCATCTCCATGGACTTTATTACAGGATTACCCAGAACAAAAAGGAATAATGACTCCATTTTCGTGGTAGTGGACAAACTAAGTAAGGCTGCACACTTTATACCGGTGCAATCTACATATAAAGCTGCACAGATCGCCCACATTTTTATGCAGAATATATTCAAGTTACATGGACTTCCGAAAACAATAATTTCTGATCGTGATGTGAAATTCACATCAGCATTTTGGAAAACACTGTTTGCTGAATTAGGAACTCAACTAAACTTCAGCACAGCATACCACCCACAGACTAATGGGCAAACAGAACGAGTAAATCAGATGGTGGAGGATATGCTAAGGGCTTATGTCATGCAGCAACCCACAAGGTGGGAAGATTACTTACATCTTGTAGAGTTCGCGTACAACAACGGTTACCATACCTCAACACAAATGAGTCCATTTGAAGTTTTTTATGGTTGGAAATGTCGTATACCCACCAGTTGAGGAGGACCGGAAGACAAATTGAGTCTAGGTCCTGAGATGCTGAAGGAGATGGAAGACATGGTAAAGAGGGTACGTATTAATTTGAAAGCTGCCCAAGATAGACAAAAGAATTTCGCTGATCGAAAGAGAAGTTTTAAGGAGTTTCAGGTTGGGGACCACGTGTACATTCGAATTCAGGCCAAAAGAAGTACTTTGCAGTGGAGTGGATGCGCTAAATTGGCACCACGATATTGTGGACCCTTTCAAATTTTAGCAAGGGTCGGACCAGTAGCTTACCAACTGACCCTGCCAAGTCACATCCGAGTCCATAACGTGTTTCATGTTTCTTTCCTAAATAAATATGTGTATGACCCTAAGCACGTAATCCAATGGTAGGAGATTCAGGTGGGTGATTGTTATGATAAAATTCAGTAAAAATTTATGTATGAAAAAGGAAGCTAATTCAAAGAATTGTGTGTTGCAGGTCGAACCGGAAGGAGAGGTTCTGGTCGAACCGCTGAGCATTCTCGACCGGAGAGAAGTGCAGCTGCGGAAACGAGCTATTACCCAAGTTAATGTGCAATGGCGACATTTTGGGCCTGACGAGGCCACTTGGGAAGATGAGGAATTGATGAAAGGGACCTATCCTGACCTGTTCGGATCTGTGAGACACCAAGACGGTGTCCAATCTCAGGGGGAGGAGATGTAATGAACAGACATTTACGTAAATAAATTGTTATTTACCCTTATAGGTGAATAAAAATAACAGAAATTATTATTTTCTTGAAAAGGATGAAAATATTATTTGTGCAAAATGGTATAATATGAATTGCATGATATATGTGTACACAGTAACTTTATGTGAAAAGTTATTTTACTCTTCCTGCTTACAGATAAAGGAAAACAGTTGCCAGCATATTAGGGGAAAACCCAAACTGTTCTCTCTTTCCCATAGAAAAGGGGAAAGAAGAAAAGACCCGGGTGGTTGAATGAACAAACGGGAAGAAAAGAAAAGGCACTGGGGCAAAAGAAGAGGGTGCTACGTCTGGTGAGGACCGGATAGCACAGACACATTTTGTGTTGCATATTTCTAAGGCAGTGGCCGGCAAGAGAGCTTGGGGGAGAGACTCAGTTTGGACGACTGGTCTCGTCGCTGGGAGGACATCAAGCATTCTATCACCTTCTATGTGCTGTAGAAGTGCAAAAGATAAAAGACAAGGATACACAGGTAAGTATCTGTAGTTTTTATTAAATCTGGAAGACTAGTTATTACCCTGGTATTCTTAAGAATCTGATTATAGTTGCTCTGAGTGTGGCTTTTGGGCTGTAAATCAGAACCTGAGTATTACTGAAATCAATACCGGTAATGATTAACGCCTCTGTTATATATTCATAATTATGTATCAAGTACAAGATAGAAACAGAGAATGAGAATCTGAACAGTAGCTTGTACTTTACTTTCAGACCAGTCAAATAGTGTTAAATGAGGAGACAATAATGATTAGGTGCAAGAATTGAATAGAATAGCCTAACTACCATTACCGGGTATGAAAACCGGTATATAGATATTAATACCTACGCTATACAACAGCACCAGAATTAACCATTCAAACCTAACACAGAATTCCATGAGCAGTGACTCATACGTATCAATAATTATATAAGTATCGAAGAAGTGAACAAAACAATGCCCATGTACTCGGAATAAGATATCATCACGGAAGGTAGCAGTCAAGAAGATAGTATGGTATCTTGCAAATATATGTATTTCCAGGTAAACAACAATACAAACCCTCGCAAGAATCATTGTTTCGATAAGGGTTACAAGAAACAAGAATACTGTAATAGACTCACAAAGTAAAAACTATGAATATAACCGCCGAGTATCATAAATGTAGAAGTGTCTGGTTGGTCGCATACACAGGGGAGTACCACCTGGTTGTATGGCGCCCAGTATGATGCCAAGATAGGGAGGGATTTAACCCGAAGGTCATACCATCCGCTCGGCAGAAATACCCATTAAACATCGAAGCAAGAAAACAAATAATGAAGGATTCAACCTGAGCATTTAACAGGATAAACATCAACTAATAATGAGAACAGTGGTAATCACGAAGATGTGGAATTCATTAGCAGGCCGTAATCGGCTCTATCTTAAACCCACGCATATATATAACAGAATCATGAATAAAAGTATGTCACGCGCTTATTAAACATCGACATACAGCCTCATCATTACCAGCTCATTACATATATTCATATCAATTAAATCTTATAGGCGACAAACCTTGGGAAGGCAGGACCGATAGCCAAAACCTCATCAACATTGCATTAAACCAAAATAACTTACAATGGGTAATATGAAAAGATTCGGTGGCTCATATGGAGCGACACCGTGAGCTAATAAGATATAAATATACCAAATAGCAACAGTAAAACAAGAACAGTAATAATAAAGAACCTGTTCGACAATTTGGGAATAAACCCAGAAAATTTAATACATTTAGCTGCGGCCCATAACATTGAATCATGACACTACATTACACTGAGAATCAGAATAAATTACATTATGGAATAGGGGTAAACAAGTTAGAGCTCGACCCCATAGGTCTGAGCTTTCGGCGGTTCCAGGTTAAGGCCATAACCGAACATCGACCTATGAACATTCTACACATTCGACGACCTGGGCCTAAACCCCAGGGCAATGATAAACAATGAACAGAAAGATAAGTTCTGTCGAGGTTAAACCAGTATGCCAGGCTATGGTAGAATCAACAAGACCCTGGTAAAGAAAAACGCTAATAAGCCGGAACCCAAGATTTAAAACAATCAGCAAAGATTGCAGTGGTAGAATACTTACCAGGTTAGGGTATTGCTGGTCGAATTCCTGACTCCTCTTCGACATCGCGACCCCAATCGGTCTGCTACCCTGCTCCAGTCAATATCAAATGGGGTAGTTAGCACATTCACAAAAATACAAGGTAAAAACAAAAGAGAATGAATTAACACAGTAATGAGTTGAAGGAGTTACACATCACCTGGTTACAGATGGGTTCAGGGCGAGAGACAGTGAGGGTTTCATCTTCAATCAAGCCGGCTCTTGAATACCTTCAAGGATATGGAGGAGTTGCACCAGGAGCGCCTACACAATGACAACCCGGTGTGGCAGCGAAGCCGAAGCAAGGGCTACTCTGTGGAGCTGAAACAACAATGCAAATGACTGAAAAACGAGTAAAGGAAACCCTATATGAGTTCACCACCAAGACACCTCAGATCTCCACCGTTCGATTGCTAGAAACGATCTCCGCCGATGATTACTGTGGGAATTCCGAGGAGCGGTATGGCGGGACTGAACATTAATGCCTCTAGCTACCCAGCCAGAAGATTAGTGATGCGGATCGATGGCAGGAACCGAGGAGCCAGGTGTCGCCCTCAGAGCACCCCAACATACCGTCAATTGGATAATTAAATATTATATAACATAACCAAGGACAATCAATGTCATGTTATCCGCCAAGGGGTAGATATGCAGGCTTAACACATTAATAATCATATCTGTTATCATAAATAACATTACCATGGTGACAAGATTATGTGATGTGTAGGTATAGTTAAATTTTTTTTAATTGTGTAATGTTAACTTATGGAGGTATATGACAAATAATATATATGTTTATAATAATAATAATAATATTGTTTAGAGAGTTTTCGGCGAAATCACATAGAGATGTCGACGCGTTTTGTTGTCCCGACGCTTGACCACACTGAGTTGTTCCGAAAGGCGTCGAACAAATTATTCTCTATGTGATTTCGCCGAAAAATTCCTCTAAACCAATGTTGATAGATCACAGAAGCCTACAGATTTCTCTTAAATAATAATATTATTCAATAATTTTAATAGCAAACCTTTATTACTAACATCTAATATATTGTATTATATTACACATTATATTATTTTTTAATAACACAATATATTAAATGTTACTAATCAATATTAGAATAAAATTAATATTATGATAAATTTAATATATATTTCAATAATAGTGGATAAAATCTTAACATGCATATAAAATTAATATATATTTTTATTGTATTGAATAATACAATATGGGGTAGTGTTTATAATTAATGGTAAATGTAAAAATATTAAACAAGAGCATATTATGATTACTAATATTATGGTGATGATTAAATTATTATTTAATATAATTTTATTATTATTTTATATGAGAGATGTAAAATAACTTATAAAAAATTAATTAGCTGGTTAAAGAAAGTAAGAAAATTTAATATTATTATAAATCTCCTAAAACTTAATATTATTTTTACGTCGACGTCTCTCGGAAAAACTCTTTTTTCTCCGGAAAAAACTCCGCTTGGTCTTGGCTTTTTCTCTGGGAAAAATTCCCATGAGTCTTAGATGGCTTCATTGTGCTCCGTCTGATTTGGTGTGAGAAGATTGATATGTTTCCACCTTTAGATTCAAATCTTGTCCTAGCTACTTTGTAATAACTACTTTTCCTTTTGATTTGTTTCAAGATTCTTTTTAGTATTATTGTGATTTATCTTTCATCTTGTAAAATTAAGGTAAAAAAATAAAACGCACTCCTAAATTTTTTGAGAGAAACCAATGCCAAAAAAGCCTCTATTGTTAGTATTATTGTGATTTATCTTTCATCTTGTAAAATTAAGGTAAAAAAATAAAACGCACTCCTAAATTTTTTGAGAGAAACCAATGCCAAAAAAGCCTCTATTGTTTTTTTTTGGAACAGTTTTGATAGATTTGCTTTTTTGGAACTGTTTGGATTAGCTATTAGCCAGGGGTTGTAGGCATGTTTTGCTTATATCTATTAGCCAGGGGTTGTAGGCATCTCTATGTGCTGCTTGCAAGTTTCAGAAAAATAAATGTATAGACAAATGTGTGCTAGAGCCATATTCCCTATTTGCAGAAGTTTCTGCTGGTACACAGAGTCTCTTCTGCCACGACCATGTCATTCAGTTACTAAATGTTCAATTGATTTAATGTGCATTCTTTCTGAAAACGAAGAGAATATAAGAGTTTTATCCATCGTTTAATAAACATCTAACCAATTTTGATTCCAAATACTGTAATATTTATATACTCATAGAATATTTGCACTATAAAATCATGGGTTTAATCGAACTCAGTAGGATAAGGGGAAAGCTGAGTACGTGACTTGAACGGTGATCTATGTCCGGATAAAACTGGCATTGTTGGGACATAAGGCATTACATTTGGAATATACTTTAAGTGAAAAAAATAAATATTGTTTTACTATTTTCATATACTAGTAAAATCTAATTTTTATTTTTAGAAGCAGAATATTAAAAATATTAGCCAAGGGTTAGTTCAGTTGGTCAAAAACAGTGTCTCAAGGTAGATTCTGCTTGAAGCCTTTGGGGTTAGGTCTTGCCAGTAGGCTGAGCGTCTATTAGCCCAGTTTTTTCGGTGGAAGTAGCGACCACTCACTGACTAAGGTGTTGTGAACTACACTTAAAACAATATAAAAATTAAAATAAAAAATACAAATAAAAATGTCTAGTTGGGTTTTTGCTTAAATATTGGAATCTTAACATTGCTTAAATTTTTGAATCTTAACATTTATGATTAATAATATAATTATTTTGTTGGTTCTCTTCTTAGATTTTGAAGCTTTAAAATTTTATGCTTAATAATTTATTGTGTAGTTAATAATTTGCTTTATTTTTATAAATGAATGATCTGGAATATCTTGAGGAATAGAAGAACTTTCATTAATCAGTTTATATTTGTGCACTCTATTCATTCCATGTAAAATCTAGGGCTCTTCATAGTTAAAAGTTTATGCATAATAGTTACAGGTCAAACGTCAAAAGGTTATCTATCACATCCTTTTATAAATGAATGATCTAAAAAGTATTTGTGAATTCAAAATTTTTAGTTAATCCGTTTATATTATTTGTGCGATTATCCAGTTATTTGTGTTAATTCCCTGTAATTATGTAGGGCTGCCCATAGATCAAGGTTTTTGCTTAATAGCGACTTGCCCAAACCAATGCCAAAAAAGCCTCTGTCAAAAGAGATCTGTTTTTTTTGGAACTGTTTTGCAATAGATTGTTTTTTTTGGGAATTGTTTTGCTAATATCTATAGCTATTAGCCAGGGGTTGTAGCATCTTTGTCTGTCGCTCGCGCCAAATATTTCCTTCTGGCTGAACACTAAAAGTTTTTGCTGAACGCCAGAATCTTTTGCTTGCTGGTACATAGAGTCTTCTGCCACGGCCATGCCATCAAGTTACTAAAGGTTCAATTAATTTAGTGTGGATTCTTTTCGAAAATGAATAGATGAAATATAAGAGACACTGTAATATTTATTTACTCATAGAATATTTGAACAGTAAAATCGTAGGTTTAATCGAACTCACTAGGGCAACGCAGGGGAAAGATGAGTACATGACTGAAAAGTGATCTATGTCTGGATATACACAAATATACTTTACCTGAAAAAAATTATTGGCCTACTATTTTCATATATGGGTAAAGCCTAATTCTTCTATTTTTTCCTTTTTATTAGCAGAATATTAAAAATACAGATAAAATGTCTTGCTAATTTCCTTTTACATCGGAGGAATCTTATTTTTTTACATTTTGGAATCTTAAAATTTATGATTAATAATATAATTATTTTGTTGGTTCTTTTCTTAGATTTTGGAGCTTTAAATTTTTATGTTTAATAATTTATTTGTGCAGTTAATAATTTGCTACGATTTGGAATATGTTGAAGAATGAAAGAACTTTCATTACAATTTATTTCTGTGTAAGATCCAAGACTCTTCATAGTTCAAAGCTTCTCCATAATGGTTACATGCCAAATGTCAAAAGGTTATCTGGCACACCCTTTTTCTAAATGAATGATCAAAAAAATATTTGTGAATGGAAAATTTTTCGTTAATGCTTTGTAATTAACCCCGGCCGCCCATAGATCAAGGTTTTTGCAGAATAGCTACATGCTTAAT
>APFE030570357.1:5940-42519 GCA_000404065.3 Pinus taeda
TACCTTCCAATATACGAAGTTTGTCCCATCAAAAACCGGTGACCTGATTGATGCTTCCCTCTCGTAGTTGCTCATGATGAAAGATCTTCCTTCAAGCGATCAAGCTTCTTCAGAAGGACCTGCTCTGATACCAACTGTTGGAAAAAATACTAAGGGGGGGGTAAATTAGTATTATCAAATTCTTTTCAATATGTCTTCTTGATTTATACTTAGTTTAATCTTGTATGTCAGTACCATATAATAAGCATGAACAAGAAAATCAGACAGTCACATCAAAGAACACCAGATATAAGGTGGAAACCCAATGTGGGTGAAAACCACCTGCTGCAATATGTCTCTATCTTCTGTCAAATTAGAAACTCCTTTTACAATGGTCTTGTACTGGTGCAGTCCTTTACCAGTACGCAGGCTGCAACCTGCAGAGAGCTACAACTCTCTCTCGTTTTCCAGTCTCTCCTGGAAGGGAGCTACAACAACCTTAGCTCTTTTACTTCTTTAAGGACCACGTTTCATGAATTTTCAAACTGGATCCAAGCAGATCAAATAATCATCAAGTACATGCAAATCACCCAATCTCCTTATACAATAAACCAATGAATCACCCAACTCTTCAGAATGCTAAAAATAGAAAAGAATACCAAAAATCTAAACCCAGAATTCTGCAACAATAGATAAAAGATAGTCAGCAAATGTTTCAAGATAAGTCTGCAACTTCACCAATAGGGGCCTGCGTATATCCGCAGCTCTTCTGAGACTAAACTACGTAGATCCGCACTAGTTGTTCTTCTGCTCTACGTACTTCTTCTCAGGTCCGCACCTCTACTATCTGACTTACAGCGTACATCCGCACTGTCCCTTCTTTTTGCCTGCGTACCTCGCACTGCGCCTTTTTCTGCACTGCGTGCCCCCCGCACTGCGCCTTTTGCTGTACTGCGTACCCCGCACTACGCCTTTTTCTACGCTGCATACCCCCGCACTGCGCCTTTTTCTGTGCTGCGTACCCCCGCACTGCTCCTTCGGATCACCTGCAGACTTCTGATTAGGGCCAAATTACCAGTCCTCTAATGTGCCACAATCAGTTAGATCCACAAATCTGCTCATGCGCCCGAGAGATCACGAATTATCAATAGATTCGCCTTACGTTTGATTTAGATCTAGCTTTTAAAATCATTCACCCAAAATTTCAGATCTTAAGATATTCAAATTTTACAAGTATCTGGCCAAAATATCTCCTTTCCTTTTTATAGGGAAGCCTTTCACAATACCATGGTCCAAAACCATATTAACACAATACCATGAACCCAATACCTTGGATCAATATTTGTAGATGCAAAACCACGGACCAAAACCATAGGTCAGGCTAAATACCATGAGCCATTCATAAATATTCCCACGTGCACGCACTTTTCTGCATTGGAAAGAGTGAAACTGGGGTCCGCACCTAATGAATGGAGAACCTGCATGCATGTCCGCACTCCTTGGTCAGCGTACCTGCAAGTCCGTAGCTTCTTCTAGGATTACCTACGGGTATCTTAATTTCCATGATTTTGAGTGCCTGAACTGAGATCTGCCACATGAGTGAGTTTCCATCAAGTACAACACCTGTACCATAGAGCCAAACCAGAATCATAATGCCAACAATGAAATCACCATATATATATATGTGTGTGTGTGTGTGTGTGTGTGTGTGTGTGTGTGTGTGTGTGTGCGTGTGTGTGTGTTCCCCAAGAAAAACAAGAACAAAATGGAAAGCAACAAGGAGTTACAAGCTGACATTAACTGTTATAGAGATGAAGTCAATAGTGTGTGATATCATCTTAGTAACTTAGAAAAATCGAAAACATTATTTAAGGAAGAACAAAAGAAATTGACATTGATGATAGAGAAAATAATACAAAGAGACAACAAAATTAACAAAACCACCAAAAGACTTAATGATCATAGTGAACAATTTAATCAATTAATGGAGAAGGTGGACATGTTAACAATTCAAACTTTTCAAAGGCTAGTGTTTATACGACAAAGTAAAAATGAGCATGAACTTTCATATCCGCCTGAGATATGCTTTTCATGTAGCCAATATTATGCTAGAGTTCCAAAAAGAAACCATTAGTGAATTAAGAATGAACTATCAAAATATGAAGGTAGGGATCACAGAGGAGCAAGTGTTTGGGTTAACAAGATGAAAGGAATTTTTGGAGAAAACCCACCATTAGGTGATATAGAGAAGATTATGACTACCTCCAACACCTTAGAAGTTGAAGCTTATGACTGGTTCCTCTGGTGGACAAAGAAGTGTGACATTCATTCTTTTCACTAGTAAGGGTTCATTCACTATAGCACTACTAAAAAAATTGCATGACATGGACGATGACGACCTATAAAACAAATTTATACATCTCAAATAAAAGGGATCTATAAGTGATTATATCCACGAATGGGAATTATTAGCAATACAACACAATGGATCCATTGAGGACTGACTATTGAAGATGTATATTTGTGGACTAAAGGACTATATTCATGTTGAATTGAAACTATGCAAGCCCAAAACTATTGATGAGACTAGGAATGCAACAAGTCTTATTGAACAAAAAAATCATTTCAATAGGCCATCATTCACCAAGGAAGATGAAATCTAACAACAATACTCAGGTAAGAAAGAGATAAACAAATGAAAATATTGTGGAGACAAATGGTCATCATGACATAGATGCCTGAATAACACATTACATACTTATGAAGTTAAGGAGTTAGACACTTCAAGTAATGAGTCAGAGAAAAGGATAAAGAAGAAAAACAATTGTCGCAAGTGTGGGAAAGACTAGACACTAGGACATAAATGTGAAGGCATGTCCTTATGCTACTATAAAATAGTTGATGGAAGGCAAGTAGAAGTATAAAATCTTGATGAATACATCATTATAACGTACAATGTAGAATCAAACCCTAAGGAAACAACACAAAACCATCATTTTTTGCAATTGCATGTGTCGAGAAAAATCAAGATAAAGAAAGAAATTTTTCAAAAGACCAAAAACAACAAGAAACTGCAGAATACATTCCACCACAACTTCGAAAGAAGAAAACCCAATCTCTAAGAATAAGGAATATTAAACTTATGATGCCATCAACAAACATGATGAGGATATTAAAACCTAAAACCCTAAAGCTTAAAATGATCATAGGAGATAGAAATGTTAATAGACTTGTATATTCTAGCAGTACTCATAATTATATAAACATTGATCTTGCTATACAACTTGATCTTTGTGTGTGCCCAATCAAGGACCTAACCATGATTATTTCTATTCGTCAAGGAAATAGGAGAATTTCATAAGGTTTCAAACCATATACAAGAAATAGAACTAAAGACAGAACTCTATGCCCTACCGCTCAAAGAAATGGATTTAGTGGTAGGTGTAGAATGGTCAACAAAGTTAAGAAGCTATACTACAAACCTTGAATAACATTTCATGGAGTTTGATTAGCAAGGTCAACAGTATAAATGATATGGTTATTCAATGCTCATATAGGTGTTATAAACTTTGAACAATACTGAGAGGAGGGATGAATAAATATTGTGCTCTTTGATCAACCTATACCAAATTTTTCCTTTCTTTACACAATTATTGAATCATCACTCATTATCCAATAGCACATTAAAGATTAACACATTATAACACTTGAATCATATGAGCGGAAACCAAACAACCATAAGAACAACAATGCAAATAACAATGAGAATAAATGATCACAACACATCAATCATATACATGAGGAGATCAGATGTATGGTGGAAACTACAAGGGTAAAAAACATTGTTGGAAGATGGTCTTTGTTGTCGTCTCTTCTATTATTATAAAAATTATTTACATCAAATTCATTAGCCACCACCTATGCGAAAGCCACAACATGTTAATCATGTGAGCCACTACTCGCTCCAGACAACAAGTTGTATGAACTTTGTATACCACCACCTGTAAGAAGCCACCACTCCCTCAACTTTGCTTCTACTAGAAGTGATCAAGTGTTTCTACTAGAAGTGATCAGGTTATCAAAATTATGCTTAAAAATCAAAGTTGTCGGAATGATGTGGAACCTAAATGACCACATAGTTCTCATCATCCTGAATCCAACTCAACTCGTTTCGCATGAAATGTACACTGTATGCTCCCATAAACGTGATCTATTCACTTTGTCAAATAGGTGAAAATTTTGTAAATGGATGATAGGGATGTTGACTGGGCATTCGTACTGCTTATGTGGAAAGTGGAATATTCTTGGAATATTCCATTTTGATGGCATCATTTTATTGGACCATGTGTTATTTTTTTGGCCAATGAGGAGGTGACATGTGGCTAAGCAAGAGCTCACCATGTGTCCTCCTAATGGCATACAAAATTTTGGTATGGTGGACGGGGCAGACACCTAGCTTGACCCCAAGACCTCCCACAGCACAACGCAACTAGTTACCAATCCACCTACATGTTGTTTCTTAACCTTATGGGTTTTGTTTTTATCTTAAAGGTTATCTACCACCACCACACCAACCACCAGACTAAACCGCTAATGACTCTGCCCATGTGAACATGCGTACAAATTGTAAATGGATATCATGATTGTTGAAGGGAGGGGGACCAGCACCGGGGGCTAGCCCCTGGGCACATGGCCCTATGTGACCCAATTTGGTTCTAAGGCCTCAGTGACAAAATTAATGATCCTAAAAATCCACCTAAAATTCAGGGAATTTGTTGCTATGTTAGCGGAAAACTAGGTGAATTTGTAGGATGATGCCAGATTTTGTGCAAATTATGGAGTGATAGTGGAGAAACTAGGAGAAGTCATAACTTATTCACTTTTCAATCAAATTGGATGTTAAGAAATTTACTAATAAGATCTCATTAGCATTGGCAAAAACCCTGGCCAATTCGACCAAGTGAGCCTTCACCGCTTACCTCTAGGTCTTGCATTACAATGAAGTCCTTCCAGCCTTTTATAAGCTCCATTACATATAATACCACGGGCAGAATACTATGGGTGCACAATACCATGTGCCCCAAAACCATCACTGTTTAACCTGGTCAACTTTGACTCTGTCCCGAGTCAAGTTTACCTAACAATTCCCCCCTTAAACTTGACTTGGTGTTCCTTAACTAACTCCAGCCAAACTTGCTAAGTGAGACAATCCCGCTCACCCTAGCCTTTACCCCCCTCACAGTTTTTACCTGGGGTATTGTTAACCTGACATCCCCCCTATCACCTAGGTCTAACCCAGACTTTACTGGTGATCACCGAGGGGTACACATGCCTTACCAGGTTTTACAGTAGTATGCCCATTTACATGCAATAATTTTGACTTCATTAATTTTTATTTTTTTTGTTTATTGATGTTGTGATTCTGATCCATCCTCTTTAAATTTGATTTTCTCAAAAACTTCTATCAAACCACTCCAATTGCGAGCGCGAGAACCTCGTAGATTCCAGCACCAGTGGCCTCACATAGCAAAAAACAAACAATTTTCGAAGCCGCATGAACAATTTTCTTCTGTTGACCTTCTTTAAATAGTCGCATGAATCCTGAACAATTCGTTAGCATATTCCAAACTAGTAAATATCGCAAATGCACTGCAATCCCTGGCAGTGACGGCACTATCTTCTGCACATTCTCCTCGAGGTTCATCCATGTATGATTGTTCTACCATTATTTTCCAAACCCAGATCTGTAAAAAGGCTGCATTGATCTCATCAGGGACTATAAACCCTTGGCATCAAAGAATCCCTTTGAAGCCAATACCTGGCTCTGATACCAGTTGTTAAGAAATTTATTGCATAACTAAATAATTACTGAGAGGAATAAATATAAAAATAACCAGCAACAACCATAAACACATAAACACAAATGTTTATCCGAGAAAAACCCAACCTAATAAGATCTCATTAGCATTGGACAAAACCCTAGCCAATCCGACCAAGTGAGCCTTCACCGCTCACCTCCAAGTCTTGCATTACAATGAAGTCCTTCTAGCCTTTTATAAGCTCCATTACATATAATACCATGGGCAGAATACTATGGGTGCACAATACCATGTGCCCCAAAATCATCATTGTTTAACCTAGTCAACTTTGACTCTATCCCGAGTCAAGTTTACCTAACATTGGATGCAGAAATAGGCTAGGTAACCATTTTTGGACATTATGGACTCATTGGAGTAGGTTTCAAAAGCATTTTATCATTATAAACACATATTTTTACACTTTTTAGCATAATAGAGAGGCCCAAGCCGTTGGAAGTTGGACCAAGGAGACGTAGCCCAAGAGGGGTGAATTCCTTTATCATGTTACTATTGTGATGTTTTTTGATGATGTTTTGTACATGTTTATGATGATGTTCAATCTCTTATTTATGTTAAAATTGTTCATAAAATTAACATAGAAACTCATTTCTCACTTGCAAGATTCATGAATCCTTAAGCATAATAAAAGCATTTTGTTTCCAATCTGAGGAGGATCTTAGCACAACAATCTAATATTCTAAATCAGATCATTTTGGTATCAGAGCTCTAGTTTTTCTTTGTGAAAGAATGATTTAATGTTTTCAAGTTTATGTCATTCTTACAAGGTTAAAACTCAAAAGAGGATAAGGGAAGTTGGTTGGAAGCCCTGATGTTGGGTCGAGGGGAAGGAGAGAAAGGTTGCCACAATCTCCAACACCAATTCAGCCTCGAGTTGTAGTTGAGACTTCAAAGATCATGTCTCATGGAGAACCTACAAACATGACAGAAGATGAGAAGACCTTCAGAAAGACTTTCTTTGATATGACAGCAATCGTGAAGGTCCTTTATGAAGAGAGGAATACCAGGTTGCAAGGGGAAAGTTCTAAACCTCCAAAAGAAGATGGTTCTTCAAGAGGAGGTAATGGAAAATGAGATGATGGAAATGGAGACAAAAATCCACCCTCTTCACCAACTTCTTCATCTTCTTCTTCACAAGCATCTTCACCCTCTTCCACTAACACAACCCTTACTCATAATCATCATCATACTTCAAAAGGAACTGATAAATAACCTTTTTTAAAACTTCATGTTAAATTTGAGTTGCCCATGTATAATGGTGAAGTGAATGCAAAGAAGCTTGATAATTGGATTCGTCAGTTGGAGGTCTATTGTAGGATTCAAAACCTTCAAGAGGATGACATAAATATTTAGTTAGCTTCCTTGAGAATGGAGGGTGCAACACTAGTATGATGGGAATCAAAGACCCAAGAGGAGATTAAAAAACACAGTAAGATCTCAATTTCTTGGATTGATTCATTGTTGCAATCAAAATACAATTATACCCTCTATCTTATAAGTATAAATCCATCATCAATTGGCAAACCTTTAGAGAGCTTAAAGGTAAAAATGTGCAAGATTACACCCAAGAATTCAAAAAAATGTCTTTAATGTTAGGTGTAGATTTGTAATCACAAGACACATTGTTGACATACATAGGGGGTTTAAATAGTTACCTTAGGCATACTATATTAATATTTAATCCCAATAATCTAGATGATGTGTGTGTGCAAGCCACTCATCTTGAGGCAAGAGAAAAAAACACTCCAGAAGAAGGTAGTAGAAAGCCATTTAAGAGTAAAGGAAAAGAAAAGGGTTTCGAAGGGAAGGGAAAGAAAAATGCATCTATCAAAAAAGGAGGAGAGAAAGTAACATGAAAACATTTCTCTAGAGAGGTTCACAATGAAGCTCATTATCAGAAGCTTCATCCTGAAATGAAACCAAAAAGATACAACAACAAGGGAAAAAAAAAGACAATTGCAACCACTCAATAGGATTTGGGATCTGATTCGAGTGATGAAACTAAAATCACATCCATATGGTTAAAAGGAAAAGAATTCATTGCTAGCATTAGTTCTTCAAACTCACAAAATGAAACTCCAAATGAAAAGAGGAGAATAGAACTTTTTCACATAAGGGTGATCTCAAAACATTACAAGATTGATACACTTTTTTATAGTGGCTCTCAAGTGAATCTTATCTCTGAAAAAATTGTCAAACATTTAAACTTGGAAAACATTCCACATCATAAACCATATCCACTTGGATGGGTGTGTGACAATGCACAATTGTAGATTATTAGAAAGTGTAAACTGAAATTCGCCATTACTGCAAATTTCATAGATGAAGTGGAGCTTGATGTGGTGTCATTAGATATATGTGGCATAGTTTTGGGCAGCCTATACCTTTATGACAAAAAGCTATCTTCCATGGACATGAAAACAAATATCATTTATTCAAATATAGAGTATAAATATTGTGAAATCTCATAGCAAGAAATTAAATCTTTCACTTGTTAACGCGGGGCAGATGAAAAGACTAGTGAATTTAAGTAAGAATTTTGTGCTTCTAATGATCAAACCCAAGAATGATGTTGATAATGAAGCTTTTAAAGGTTGTGATTCAAATTTGAAATCTAAATTGGTTGATGTAGTTAACCAATATGATGAGATGATTCAGGAGCCAAAGGGATTACCTCCGAAGAAAGGAATCCAACATGAGATATAGTTGTTGTAAGATTGTCCCTCTTCCTAACTTTGGCATGTACATGATGTCAATGATGGAAAGTGCAGAAATTAAGAAGAAATTCAAGTTTTTCAATAAAGGGATCATCAGACCATCTTCCTCAATATGTGGTTCAACTATTGTCTTGGTGCCAAAGAAGGATGGAACATGGCACATGTGTGTGGACTTTCGTGCAATGAAAAAAATTACGGTAAAGAACTATTACCCACTGCCTAGAATATATGATTTACTTGATCAATTGAAAGATGAAAAGTATTTTACTAAGTTGGACTTAAGAAATGTCTACCATCAAATTAGAATAATTGAAGGAGACATTTGGAAGATAGCGTTCAAAACAAAATTAGATTTGTTTGAATGGCTAGTTATGCATTTTGGTTTATGTAATGCTCTTGTTACATTCATGTGTGTCATAAATGATGTGTTGAGGACATTTCTTGATGAGTTTTTTATAGTCTACTTAGATGACATCTTAATTTTCAGTAAATCTCATGATGAACATGTCATGCATGTAATAAAAGTACTTGATGTCTTGAAAAAAGAACAATTGTATTTAAGATGTCAAAGTGTGAGTTTAGAAAAATGTCTTTAGTATACTTGGGACATATTGTTGGTGGAGGTGAGTTGACAATAACTCCCTCCAAGGTTCATGTCATTGTGAATTGGCCCAGGCCCAAGACAATTACCGAGGTAAGAATTTTTTTGGGAGGAGCCCAATATTGGAATAAATTCATTGCTAATTTTTCTCTTATAGCAGCTCATTTGCATGCATTGACAAGTGTGAAAAAGTTTTTTAAGTGCAAAGGCAAATAGAAAAAGGCCTTTGATGCATTGAAGGAAAAGATCAGTACAACTCCAGTACTTGCACTTCTAGACTTGAGACAGTCATTTGAGGTTTAGACTGATCCTAGTGACTACGCCATGGGTGTAGCCCTCATGCAACATGGTAAGGCTATCTGTTTTCATTCGGAAACTTTTAATGGTGCAGTGATGAACTATCCTACATATGACAAGGAATTGTATGCATTGGTGCAAGTGTGAAAAAATGGAAACACTACTTGATGGGTAAGGAAACAATCATTCACACTAATCATCAACCGTTACAATACCTGCAATATCAATCAAAGTTGCAACAATCAAGGCACTTCCAATGGATGGATTTTCTTCAACAATTCCACTTGGTAATCAGGTATAAGAAAGGTATCTACAATAAAGTTGTTGATATGCTTTCTATGCCTATTGTTAGTGCATCTATTTTACTCAAACATGATTTTGTTTTACATGAAAGTTATATTAAGCAATGTGTATTAGATAATGACTTTCAAGATGTTTATGCAAGCTTGAGTCAATGTAGCCAAGTAGAGGAATTGGATTATCATTTGCACGATAACTTGTTGTACCGTCTTGGAAAGCTTTGTATTCCACAGGGAGAAAGAACTAACATCATAAGAGAGGCATATACTTCTCTTATTGCTAGTCATTTCAGTGTAAGTAAGATGGTGGCACATCTATAGAGGTATTTTTATTGGTCTCATATGCTTGAAAGTGTGTCTCATTTTATTAAGGGATGTCCATTATGTGCAATCATTAAGCCTAGAAATAGGAAGTTAGGATTGTACACACCACTTTCGGTTCCTTCACGACTGTGGGAGAGTGGTTCTATGGATTTTGTAGGAGGTATTCCATTGTCAGAAAGAGGTCGTGATTATTTGTACGTAGTTCTGGATAGGTTCAGAAAAATGTGTATTTTGATGCCATGTAAAAAGAAAGTTACAGTTGAACAAACTGTTCAGTTATTCTTTCAGGATGTATGGGTGCATTTTGGATTTCCCACATCCATTGTTATCAATCGATATTATTGCTTTGTTGGGAATTTTTGGTCAAGCTTGTGGGGATTCATGGACACCAAATTGAAAAAGAGAACAGTTTTCATCCACAAATAGATGGTCAAATAGAGGTGGTGAACATAACAGTGATACTTCTTCTTCGTAGGTATTGCAGGAAGCATCCTAAGTTGTGGGATGAACATTTGCACTATATTCAGCATGCTTACAACTGAGCCAAGACCTCTTCAACTCAAACCTCGCCATTTGAGGCATGTTTGGGATACTTTCCTAAATCTCCTTTGGTTTTTATTTTTGGTAAAGATGTTGCTACTGATGGTCATAGAGACATAAAAAAGGCAAGAAATTTCATTGAACAAATCCAATTGGTACACCAAAAGGTTCAAGAACAGCTTGAAAAGAGCTAAGGCAAGTATAACACAAGGAACAAAAAGCATCGTGGAGATCACAAGTTCCAAGTTGGTGATGAATTTTGGCTTCACATTAGCAAAGAGAGACTCCAAGGAGAAGGTAAACAGCTAAAACCAATTAGATATGGTCCAGTCAGAATTTTGGAAAAGATTGGTAATAGTGTCTTCAGGTTGAATTTGTCTTCATATATGAAAATTTATGTTGTTGTTAATGTTGAAAATTTAAGATTGTATGAGCCTACTTTGATTGAAGATAAAGGAGAGAATATTCAAATTCCATCTATTGAAGACTTTTCTCCATAATTCCTTGATGAGCTTCAACAAGACACTATACTTGGCAGAAGAACAAGGACATAAAAAAGGGGAAGTGTCAATTTTCTTCGAGTGGGGCTCAAGGGTATAAATCCTTCCAAAGCAAAATGGATAGAGATTGGAAAGATGAGGGAACTATACCCTCACCTTCTAGAAAACTGAAAGTGATCTTTTGGGGTCCAAAAGGCTTCAATGGGAAAGAGTGATTAGGTGTTCAAAATTAAGTTCAAAAATCAAATTTTTCAGAATGGTGTGGAACCTGAACAACCAGGTAGTGCTCATTATCCTGAATCCGGTGCAACTCATTTCACACGAAATGGACACAGTATGTTGCCATAAACGAGATCTGTTCACTTTGTCAAATAGTTAAAAAATTTGCAAGTGGATGACAGGGATGTTGACTGGGCATCCGTACCGTCTAGGTGGCAAGTGGAATATTCTTGGAATATTTTTTTGTGGTGGCATCGTTTGATCTGCCCATGTGTTATTGTTTTGGCCAATGAGGAGGTTACACGTGGCTAAGTCGGAGGCTGCCACGTGTCCTCCTAATGGCATAATTTTGGTATGGTAGACAGGGTAGAGGCTAGGCTCAACCCTGTGACCTCCCACAACACAACGCAATGAGTTACAAAATCAACCTACATGTTGTTACTTAACCTTATGGGTTTCAGGTTAATCTTAAATGTTATCACTGTCAAGGTGGGCGGAAGACCGTTGGCGACCCTCCCATGTGAACACACTACCGCATATCCACAATAACAGTTACTACCACCACCACACCAACCGCTGGACTAAACTGCCAATCACTCTGCCCATCTGAATGCATGTACAAACCGTAAACGGTTATCGTGACCGCCAGAGGGAGAGGGGCTAGTGTCGGGGGTTAGCCCCTGGGCGCATGGCCCCATATGACCCAATTTTTGGTTCTAAGGCCTCGGCGGCCAAATTAATGATCCTACAAATCCACCCGACATTCATGGAATTTGTTGCTCTATTAGCAGAAAACGAGGCGAATTTGTAGGATGATGCCAGATTTGGTGCAAATTGTGGAGCAAATTATGGAGAAACTAGGAGAGGTCATAACTTCTTTAATTTCAACCAAATTGGATGCAGAAAAGGCTAGGTATCTATTTTTAGACATTTTGGACTCATTGGAGCAGGTTTCAGAAGCATTTAAGCATTGTAAACATATCTTTTTACACTTTTGAGCATAATAGAGAGGCCCAAGCCATTGGAAGTTGGACCAAGGAGACATAGCCCAGGAGGGGTGAACTCCTTTATCATGCTCCTATTGTGATGTGTTTTTGATGATGTTATGTACACATTTATGATGTTTTTCAACCTCTTATTTACGCTAAAATTGCTCATAAAATTAACTTAAAAACTCATTTTTCACTTGCAAAATTCACGAATCCTTAAACACAATGAAACCATTTTGTTTCTAATCTGAGGAGGATCTTAGCACAGCAATCTAATATTCCAAACTAGATCATTTTGGTATCAGAGCTCTAGCTTTTCTTTGTGAAAGAAGGATTTAACTGTTTGCAAGTTTATGTCATGCTTACAAGGTTGAAACTCAAAAGAGGACAAGGGAAGTTGGTTAGAAGCCTTGAAGTTGGGTCAAGGGGAAGGAGAGCAAGGTTTCCACAATCTCCAACCCTAGCTTAGGCTCAAGTTGCAGTTAAGACTCCAAAGATCATGTCTCATGAAGGAGAACCTACAAACATGACAGAAGATGGGAAGATGTTTAGAAAGGCTTTCTTTGATACGGCAAAGATGGTGAAGGTCCTCTATGAAGAGAGGAATACCAAGTTGCAAGGGTAAAGTTCCAAACCTCCAAAAGGAGATGGTTCTTCAAGAGGACGTAATGGAAATGGAGACAAACCTCCACCTTGTCCACCAACTTCTTCATCTTCTTCTTCACAAGCATCTTCACCTTCTTCCACTAACACAACCCTTATTCATACTCATTGTCATACTTCAAAAGGAACTGGTAAATCACCTTTTTTAAAACTTGAAGTTAAGTTTGAGCTACCCATGTATAATGGTAAAGTGAATGCAGAGAAGCTTGATAATTGGATTCGTCAGTTGGAGGTCTATTGCAATATTCAAAACCTTCAAGAGGATGACATAAAGATTCAGCTAGCTTCCTTGAGAATGGAGGGTGTAGTGTTAGTATGGTGGGAATCAAATGCCCAAGAGGAAGTTAAAAAAATGATAAGGTACCAATTTCTTGGATTGATTTCCTTGTTGTAATCAAAATGAAATTCTACCCTTTAGCTTATATGCAGAAATCCATCATGAATTGGTAGAACTTTAACGGCTTAAAGGTCAAAATATGCAAGATTACACCCAAAAATTCAGAAGAAAAAAAAAGGTTTTTAATGTTAGGTGTAGATTTGAAATCACAGGACACATTGCTAAAGTACATAGGGGGTTTACACAATTACCTTAGGCGTACTATATTAATGTTTAATCCCAATAATCTAGATGATGTGTGTGTGCAAGCCACTCATCTTGAGACAAGAAGGAAAAACACTCCAGAAGAAGGTATTAAAAATCCATTTGAGATTAAATGAAAAGAAAAGGGTTTCAAAGGGAAGGGAAAGAAAAATGCATCTATCAAAAAATGAGGAGAGAAAGTAACATGCAAACATTGTTCCAGAGAGGGTCACGATGAAGCTCATTGTTGGAAGCTTCATCCTGAAATGAAACCAAAAAGATAAAACAACAAGGGAAAACAAAAGATAACTACAACCACTCAACAAGATTTGGGATCCGATTCAGGTGATGAAACTAAAATCACAGCCATGGGGTTAAAAGGAAAAGAATCCATTGCTAGCACTAGTCCATCAAACTCACAAAATGAAACTCCAAATGAAAAGAGGAGAATAGAACTTTTTCACATAAGGGTGATCTCAAAACATAACCAGATTTATACACTTTTCAATAGTGGCTCTCAATCCAATCTTATCTCTAAAAACATTGTCAAAAGTTTAAACTTGGAAACCATTCCGCATCATAAACCATATCCACTTGGATGGGTGTGTGACAATGCACAATTGCAGGTTACTAGGAAGTGTAAAATGAAATTCGCCATTACTGCAAATTTCATAGATGAAGTGGAGCTTGATGTGGTGCCATTAGATATATGTGGCATAGTTTTTGGTAGCCCGTACCTTTATGACAGAAAATCTATATTCCATAGACATGAAAACAAATATCATTTATTCAAAGATGGAGTAGAATATATTGTGAGAGCTCATAGCAAGAAATTAAATCTTTCACTTGTTAATGCAAAGCAGATGGAAAGACTAGTGAATTCAAGCAAGAATTTTGTGCTTCTAATGATCAAACCCAATAATGATGTTTATAATGAAGCTTTTAATGGTTGTGATTCAAATTTGAAATCGGAATTGGTTGATGTAGTTAACCCATATGATGAAATGTTTTAGGAACCAAAGGGACTACCTCCCAAGAAAAGAATCCAACATGAAATACAGTTGCAGCAAGGTTGTCATCTTCCTAACATTGGCATGTACAGGATGTCAGTGATGGAAAGTGTAGAAATTAAGAAGCAAATTCAAGAGTTTTTGAATAAAGAGATCATCATACCATCTTCCTCGTTATGTGGTTCACCTATTGTTTTGGTGCCAAAGAAAGACAGAACATGATGCATTTGATCCGAACTTAAACAAGAATGTTACAAGTTACAAATATAACCATAAACACAAATGTGCAACAGAAAAACACTTAATTTCATTAATGGAAAAATGTTGAACTATGCTTACAAACAGAATGGAAATAAGATAGCTCGAGCGATGGTAGCTTATCTCTAAGAAGAGATGTGGTGGCTACATGCCTTTGAACTGAGTTACAATGAGGCTCAAGGGACTTTCTATTATTGAACAATAAGAGAAAACCTTAAACAACCAAAACCTTAACCCGAGGAGATGTAACACCAAGAGTTTATGAGCCTCGTTGGGGTTAGTTGGGCAGCCAACTTCCCAGGGTCGTAACTTGGTCATATTATCTCTGTTTAACGCGTATGATACCTTGTTGGAAAGATATTTTCAAGGAATACAACTTCCAGTGTGATTTCTATAGAAATAACTTGAGGAATTTTTCCAAAACAAAGCATCATTTAGGGCCTCAAAAGAGATCTGGAAGTTCAGAACCCAAAAAACTGCCAAAAATAGTAAATTCTACTACAATTAAGGAAACTGAAACACTGAAAGAAACAATGGTGAGGGTCCAAGTGAAATAGGCAGGTGGCCACCAATATCCACCTAGATTATTCCTCCCCCCTTAGGAAGCAATGGTCCCCATTGCATTGAGTTCTTCCATGATATAAGGAAACTTATGTTGAACTTGGTCCCTGGTGAGCCATTTTCCTTGGTGAAGGAGTTGGTCTGCTTTGACAACTCGATATAGTTGTATCCTATGTTTCTAAGTGTTCTTGGTCTGTGTTTCCATGATCTAGTTAGTTGTGGGTTGTTCCATGCAGTCCGCATTGAGCTTTGTAGGTGTGATTTGTTTTGCAATGTTAGATGTGTCCAACAATGGTAAGTATGGCCGAAAGCAATCTACATTGAACACTAGGTGCAGACCAAGGAACGGTGAGATGCTGAGATCGAAGGCATTGTCACCGAAAACCTTGGTAATGGTATATGGCCCATTTTGGAGTAGACGAGGCTTGCGGTGGGCTCCAACAAGGCACTCCTTCTGCAAATGTAGCCAAACTTTGTCGCCCACCTGAAACTTGTGCAGCACTAGATGTTGATCATGGTGTTGCTTGTACTTAGCATTAGCTCTATCCAGTATATGATGGACTTGTTGGCGGATTTGTTGAATATTCTCAATGAAGTTGTTATCCCTTTCAGCTTCAGACTGCATATCAACTGAATCTACCTGAGTGGCTACAAATGGTATGGCCACATCAATGGGCCATAATGGCTGAAATCCCAACCCTACCTGAAAGGGATTGTGGCATGTTTATCTGTGGAGAGCTTTGTTTTAGTTGTGTTGGACATAGGGGAGACTTTCATCCCATGTGCATGGATGCTTTGAGTTGTACATGCGCAAAATGTGTACGATCACCCTATTGACAACCTTTGTTTGACCATCAATCTTACCCCAATGCTGGAATGGATTTTGTCACTGGGATCTTAGGTGAGTCCTAGTGTTCTATATCGAGTCTATGTAAAAGTGATTTGGGAATAATCCTAATTATTTGGTCAGGTTATTTTATTACAAATTGCTTGGTCTGTTCGATTATATTTGTGTCGCAGAAATGGGTAGTCTATGAGGATCTTTTGCAAATGGGTTTTCCCCCTTGAGATGTAAAAAATATGAAAATCATGATGTAAAGTATCTTGAAGGTTGGAAAAATAATTTATCCCCTCATATGTTAATTAATTAAATTTTTTGGCCAAAAATTAATTAAAATCCTAAGCGAGAAATTTAATTAATTCTAGGTCCTAGGTAAATTTAAATTCTCCAAAGGCAAAATCCATCGGTCCTTAAAAATCAAAATTTAAAAGGTCTCGGGACTAAGGTAAATTAATTATTTTGTTAAATTTTAAGCCTTTGGTCCATGGGGGTTAAATCAAAGTCAAATTTGTGAGGAAATTAACTCAAAATTTTTATTTTTTAGTTAATTAAAATGCATTTAATTGAAAATTTTGAATTTCCTCAAGAATTTAAAATTTTGACAAATGAGATTAAAAGAAATTTTGATCCTCATCAGCGGTCGAGATTGCTTTGACGAGGATCACTCGAACTAGCAATTGGAGGATTTATCTTAAAATAGGAAGTCATTTGTCAGTGCATGGATCCGACTTTCGAGTCGTGTGCTAAGCGAAAAGCTCTCATGTAATCTTTTTTTAATAATAAAGAAAGACTTTGAGGTTAATCTTTGTCAGTGTTACTCTTCATGGAAATACTATAAGATGTGTCATTTTTCATGCGTAAATTTTTTTTAGCCATTGATGATAGCTTCTAAAGAGTGATTTGATTACAGGTATCTTGCTTAGTCCTTGGGGTTTAAGTGATAATTTAAATTTTGAATGTAATAGCAGGTATCTCTATTTATCTTAATTTTATTATCATTTTCTTTCTCTATTTTGATGTTTGGATTGAGTTTTGCAGGAAAATCTTGTTTTTTAGATCATCGGGCATTCGAGGAATTTTTTCAGTTGTGTAGGTTTTAACCCCGTATAGAAATTACCTGCATATGAATTCTAAGAACAAAAAATAAACAATGTGAGAGCATAACACATAAAACACATATACACAGAGATTGGAGCCCCCCCCTCTAACCCCCACTTAACTACGTTGGCTAGTTGTGGAAAGAATATAACACAACCCAACAAGTTGGACCAACCAAATCCCAATCCGTCTTTTCTGAAGAGCCCAGCCTAATTTGATCCCAAGCTTATCATGAGATTTTTAGTGGTGATGCATGAAGGGCTTTGAGATAAGCACCTCCTTTAAAATTTTATTTTATTTTATTGTTTTATGTGCGAAATTGATCAATTTAGCTGTTGAGAGCCTTAGATTATCAGATATGGAGCGGAGTTGGAATCGCACTCCTCATATCTGATGGATCTGCAATTCTTGTGCATAGATTTGTAAATTATTTTTGGTTTTCTGACTTGGGTTTTTCTGGGTTTTAATTTTTATCATTGTTTATATCATTTGGGTATTTTCTTGTTGTCGTGCAGCTATAGATCTGAGGAGGAAATTTCTGTAGAATCCAGATCTAGGCCCTAGAGAGTAAGATCTAGATTTCTGGGGTTTATCAACGTGATTTTTCAAGGATATTATTTAGATTTTTTTTATGCAGTCCAAGGGTTTAAATTTTTTTTTTTTTTAATCTGGAAATAATTTAATTTTATAAGGGTTTCAAATAAATTTGAAGTAGAAGGATTTAACTTTTTAATCATAATTTTTGGGATTTTTGGGCTACCATTTTTGTTGATTGGTTTGCTTCCTAGGTTTTTGGGTTCACTATGCAATTTCAAAAAATAAAAATAAAAATAAAAACCCTCGTTGCCATATATCTCTGCCTGCAGTTTCCTCATTAATCCCTCACATTATTTGTTCTTTCATCTTTGCTACATGTTGTCCCCATTCATTCTACCCGTAGCATCCTTCAAACACTTTCAAAATCCCTTTCTTCTACGCTTGTTTCTTCCTTTTCCTTATTGCATCCTCCCTCCTCCATCGATTTGTGGCACCTTTGGTTTGTTTTCTTAACCTCGCTAACATATTTCTCCGCCCATCCCACGGCTCTTTCTACAACCCCCTTCTCTTTTCGCATCCATCAAACCTCCAAGCGCTAGCCTAAATCTGTTTTCCGTTGCCTATCCAAACTATAACCTTCATTGCAACTCCCTCTTCCTTTCTCATCGACCTGTGCGTTTTCCTCTCCATCTGTTGTTGTCCAATCTCCAAACCATAGTTGCAAACCCTTACTATTTTCTCCCTTCCTCATCGATCTACAACCCGAGCTCCCTGTTGCAGCTCAAACCCTTTCTGTCGTCGGACCTGCACACAATACGCACAAAAAAAAAAAAAAAAAAACAAACAAACAAACAAACATTTGATGTATGTGTTGTTGTGTATTAGGCTAGTTTAGGTGTTCTTTTTTATTTAGTTTAGTTAGTTCGACTTTTATTTTTTATTTTATTTATTTTATATTGTTATATATTATTATGAGTTCAAATTTGATCTTTTTATTTTTTTAGTTTGGTTAGGTTTTATTTATTTTAATTTTAATTTAATTTTTGTTTTTACTTTTCATTATTTTATTTTTTCATGTAAAAAAAAAACAAAAACAAAACAAAACTTTTTTCTTTGTGATATTTGATTTTTTTTTTTAGCTTTTGAATTTCTGTTTTATTACAAATTTCTAAAATCTAAAAAATCCTAAAAATTTAATAAATCTAAAAAAAAATTAAAACATCTAAAAAAAATTAAAATATGGTGACTAAGGGATTAAATTAAAGGGATTTGCACTTTCACATTAAAAAATTTAATGTAGCCTATGGCCCATTAAAATTTCAATTTATTAACCATTTTGATTTATTTTGTCATAGTAAAAGATTTTGATTTCTTCATTCAACTAATCTCCTAAGGAATAATTTAAATTCTAATTTAGATTTTTTGGTGTTATTTGGTGATTAAATGCAATTCTCATGATTTTTCTATGGTCAAGTTAAAGTTTTGGGCATTTACAATGGTCATTCATGATTGTCACTATTCGTCACATGTTGGAAAATTGCTCTAGATAACTTGTTTTATTTATTCTATGGTTAATTCAAATATTAAAGGCACTGGTCTGTAGACATTTATATCTTGTGATTGTGTCTTATTTTAATCTATCCATCTTTATTGACCAAGACTTGCTTTAAATTCATCAATTTGTTCATCCTTAAAATCTTCTAGTGCCTATGTTCCACAGGCTATCCTCATCTATTAACCTTAGGGACTACCCCCTTAACCTGTCTATGAGAGAGTCTAAACGGAGTGAGTAAGGATTAGTGTGACAACCCTTACTCTGAGCGTTGTTGCAGTGCCTAGACACTTTGTGCAATAGCATTTTTTTGTGTCATTCCTGAGGATATTTTATTCTCAGCATTTCAATGACATTTCCTCATCATTCTTCTCATTTCTCATCTTTTCATTTGAACCGACAACGACAACATTTTTTGCCACCGTTGCCGGGGATAGATTTTTTCTATCCTTGGTCCTCATGACATTTTTCTAATCATCTAAACTTTCATCATGTCTTGTCCCATCATCACAACATTTCTTGGCGTCATTTGATCTTTTCATCGCCTTATCTTTTTTCATCTCATTAGTCGTTTCATATGCACTTTTAGCACCTAGACATTTTAGTGCATTTCTTGTTTGGATGGAAACTCCACTCATTCATCCATTATTTCTCAGACAAGAATCCCTCCCCTATATCCAATTGTTTTTGTCTTTTGGATCCTAGAGCTAGATTCACATTCAAGTGGCAACTCCACTTCTTTCATTTCTTACAAGAATTTCTACTAGAAGCTCGCTTCTTGTGCATCTCTTGATTTTCTTGAACAGGGGTCTCTCTCTAGTATCCATTTGGTCCCTCCTTGTCCCTTTAAGAAAGTGATCATGGATGACTTGTTTACCCCATGTCATTTTACTAATTTTCTCCATGATATGCCAAAAGAGGCCATCCATAAATTGCCTTTGTTCTGGGTGGTGATTTAGTTGTTGCTAGTAAGCATCTATGCAGGGTTACTCATACAATAATCAAATATTCTAGTTCTTCCCATTATAAACATGAAGATGTCAAGATGCATCTATTTTCCTTTTCTTTAGAGGGTGATGCTTTGAATTGGTTTCAAAATTGTCCTGGAGATTCTTTTGCTTCTTTACAAGACATCATCAATGATTTTGAAGATAGATATGGAGATCACGGTGGTTCACCTTGTGCCCCTAATACTATGCAACAAGATGAAAGTGATATTGTAAAGGATCCAACTGTCAATGAAATATTTTAAGACAATTCTCCATATCAAAATGTGCCATCCACTTGTACCGTTACAAGACGAATCCAAGATAGTGGAAAAGTAGGAACAAGTTGTCAAATCAGTGTTGACAATGAAAGGGAAAATGATAAGCATCTTATAGAATAACTAAAGTAGTTGGTTAAAGATGTGCAGTTCTATCAAACGTAGCTGGTAAAAAATATGGAGCTTAGTCAAGAAAAATTGATAGCTGATTATGCCCATGATATGAGAACTTTGTACACTCAACTGGAAAAAGGTGATGAGAGATGGAAATCATGAAAATTAAACACTCCGATCACATAACCACAGTAGTAGAAAAGTGTGCTCAGAATATGAAGGCTATGAGGACCGACATGCAGAGTCATCATGAGAAAGAAATCAGTACTATTCAAGTAAATCATAACACAATGATGGAGGCCATGGAAGCAGGTCATGACAAAGAAATGGCTTCCATGCAAAACTATTTACTTGTCATGAGAGAAAAACATGCTAAGGAAATGGAAACCATGAAAGCTAATCATGACAGAGAAATGAGCTCTATGATAAATTGCTTGATGAACATAAAAGCAGATAATGACAAAGTAATAAAAGATATGGAAGCTGGTCAGATATGTCTTCAGAATAAGTTATTGACCATGGAGGAAAACCATGCCAAGGAAGTCAGTGCTATGAATGTTGAACACTCTAACCAGATGGATGTCATAACGATACAGGTACAGAAATTTCAGCATCGGTCAGAGGATAAAAGAAACAAGGAAACGTTAACAGATCATAAGCCTCCTTGTCTATTGCAGCAAGCTCCATCTTATTATGAGGAGGTCATTTGTTCCATTGAAAAGTGGCTAATTGAAGGTGACCCAGATAAAATGGATATTGATAAGAATCAGGATGATGCTCACATGGTTAATCCACCAATCATAACAGATCAATTTCATAAAAGAGCACAGATCATAGAATTTTTGAATATTCCAATTTTTCCATATGAGAATTTTTTGGATCAAAAAGATCAAGCTATAACTCATGACACCTGTGAAATATATCCATCATTCTTGACAGAGCAGATGCAGAATGAAGAGAGAAATGTCATGCATATCTTACATACTTCATCTGAGAGTTTTGAAGAAAAATGTTCCACATCATTAGTGATACAACCTGCCACAAAGAAAAGGTGTAAGAGAAAGAGAATGAGAAATCGATTTGATGCATCAGATGGCCGTGAGCAGCTTGATTTTCGGATATGAAAAAATCCTACTGTGTGCAGGATTGGACATGGCATCTGAGAAACAGCCAACAAATTTTCTTGAAAGCAGGAACATGCTCAGTATGAATTACATTCAACACATCTAATGCCATAGGGCATCTTTGTATTGTATTTCTAACCTTATACCTTGTTATTTCAGTATTTCATTTTGTAGTTAGATTTGTTTTTTTCATGTTATTAGGATAGTTAATAAATGAAGAGCTTATATCTTTCATGTGTTTAATGTTATATGATTATTTTTGGATGGATGCTACTTATGTTATATTGTGTGTTATGTGGATGCAATTTTGGATTATCACATTCCTCCGGTGCAACAACGTGTCCCCAAGTAGAGTCAGATGTTGACCACTACGTGTCAATGACCCATAGCAGTACACCCCCTTTTTTTGTAAAAGGGATAGCGCCTGATCAATGTGCTTGTGTCATACAACTATCATCGTCAGTTTCACTTCCAAGATGCTATGTAAACCCATTCTGCATGTTTATGATGTAAATAATCTTAGCAGATCCATGTCATGTATGTAATTGCCTAGGTAAACCTACTTTTCTAGTGATGATCTACATTTCGGGAGTTTTTTTGTCTCACCGATCCATTCTCGGATGGTCAACAGAATTTTTCTTCAGTCTTACCCCAAATCCGGAATGGATTTTCTCACTGGGATCTTAGGTGAGTCCTACTATTCTAGATCAAGTCTATGTAAAAGTGATTTGGGAATAATCTTAACTATTTGGTTAGGTTATTTTATTACAAATTGCTTGGTCTATTGGATTATATTTGTGTCGCAGAAATGGGTAGTCTATGAGGGTCTTTTACAAATGGATTTCCCCCCTTGAGATATAAAAAATATGAAAATCACAATGTAAAGTGTCTTGAGGGTTGGATAAATAATTTATCCCCTCATAGGTTAATTAATTAAATTTTGGAATTAAATTTTCTGGCCAAAATTTAATTAATTCTAGGTCCTAAGTAAATTTAAATTCTCCAAATGAAAAATTCATCGGTCCTTAAAAATAAAATTTTAAAAAGTCTCGGGACTAAGATAAATTAATTATTTAGCTAAATTTTAAGCCTTTGGTCCCTCGGGGTTAAGTCAAAGTCAAATTTTTGAGGAAATTAACTCAAAAATTTTATTTTGTTAATTAAAATGCATTTGATTGAAAAAATCGAATTTCCTCAAGAATTTAAAATTTCGACAGATAAAATTAAGATAAATTTTGATCCCCATCAACAGTCGAGATTTCTTTGACGAGGATCACTCGAACTAGCCATTGGGGAACTTATCTTTAAATAGGAAGTCATTTGTCAGTCCATGGATCTGATATTTGAGTCGTGTACTAAGCGAAAATCTCTTGTGTAATCTTTTTTGAATAATAAAGAAAGACTTTGGGGTTAATCTTCGTCAGTGTTACTCTTCATGGAAATACTATAAGATATGTCATTTTTCATGCGTAAATTTTTTAACCATTATTGATAGCTTCTGAAGAGTGATTTGAGTACAGGTATTTTACTCAATCACTAGGGTTTTAGTGATAATTTAAATTTTTAATGTAATAGCAGGTATCTCTATTTATCTAAATTTTATTATCATTTTCTCGCTTTATTTTGATGGCTGAATTGATTTTTGCAAGAAAATATTGATTTTTAGATCATCGGGCATTCGGGGAAGTTTTCAGAGAGACCAACCAACTCCCGATCCGTGTTTTCTAAAGAGCCCAGCTTAATTTGATCTTGAGCTTATCATAAGATTGTTAGTGGTGATGCATGAAGGGTTTTGAGCTAAGCACCTCCTTTAAAATTTAAATTATTTCTTTTTTATGTGCGAAATTGATCAATCTAGTTATTGAGAACCTTAGATTATCATACATGGAAGTGGAGTTGGACTAACACTCCTCAAATCTGATAGATCTACCTTTCCTGTGCATAGATCTGTAAATTATTTTTTGTTTTTTGACTTGGGTTTTTCCAGGTTTTAGTTTTATCATTGTAAATATCGTTTGGGTGTTTTCTTATTGTCATTCAGCTACATATTTGAGGAGTAAATTTCTGTAGAGTACATATCTAGGCCCTGGGGGTAAGATCTAGATCTTTGGGGTTTATCAACATGATTTTTCAGGGATAACATTCAGGTTTTTTTATGCAATCCAAGGGTTTAAATTTTTATTTTTATTTTTTTTAAACTGGAAATAATCTAATTTTATAAGGGTTTCAAATAAATCTGAAGCAGAAGGATTTAACATTTTAATCAGAATTTCTGGGGTTTCTGGGCTAACATTTTTTGTTGATTGGTTTGCTGCCTGGTTTTTAGGGTTCACTATGCAATTTCAAAAATTAAAAAAAAAAAACCCCTCGTTGCCATTTCTCTTTACCTATGTTTTCCTCATTAATACCTCACATTGTTTGTTCTTTCCTCTTTATTGCATGTTGTCCCCATTCATTCTACGCACAACATCCTTCAAACCCTTCAAAAATCCATTTCTTCTACGCTCGTTTCTTCCTTTTCCTTGCTGCATCGCCCCTCCTCGATCAATCCGTGGCACCTTTGCTTTCTTTTCTTTCCCTCGCTGCCATATTTCTCTGTCCATCCCACAGCTCTTTCTATATCCCCCTTCTGTTTTTGTGCCCATCAAACCTCCAAGCGCTAGCCTAAATCTGTTGTTCGTTACCTATCCAAAACGCAACCTTCACTGCAGCTCCCTCTTCTCGTCAACCTGTGTGTTTTCCTCTCCATCTATCATCGTCCAATCTCCAAACCATCATTGCAAACCCTTATTGTGTTCTCCCTTCCTCATCGATCTTCAACCCAATCTCCATGCTACCTCCTTGTCCGCAACCATTTATGCTACCCGAACTCCCTGCTACCTCCTTGTCCACAACCATTTCTGCTACTCGAGCTCCCTGTTGCAGCTTGAACCCTTTCCATCATCAGCCCTACACACAATACGCACAATAGCAAAAAACATTTGATGTATGTATTTTTATGTATTAGGTTAGGTTAGGTATTCTTTTTTATTTAGTTTAGTTAGTTCGACTTTTATTTTTTTATTTTATTTTTTTTTGTATTGTTATATATTGTTATGAGTTCAAATTTGATCTTTTTATTTTTTTAGTTTGGTTAGCTTTCATTCATTTTGATTTTAATTTAAATTTTGTTTTACTTTTCATTATTTTATTTTTTTATTTAATAAAAAAATCTAAAACACTTGAAAAAAAAAACTAAAAAAAAAAAATTATTTTTTCTTTTGTGATATTTGATTTTATTTTTTTTAGATTTTGAATTTTGTTTATTACAAATTATAAAAATTATAAAAATTTCTAAAAACTAAAAAAATCCTAAAAGTTTAATAAACCTTAAAAAAAAAAAAAAAAACATTTAAAACATCTAAAAAAATTAAAATCTGGTGACTAAGGAATTAAATTAAAGGGATTTGCAATTTCACATTAAAAATTTTAATGTAGCCTATGGCTCATTAAAATTTCAATTTATTAACCATTTTGCTTTATTTTGTCATATTAAAAGATTTTGATTTCTTCATTCAACTAATCTCCTAAGGAATAATTTAAATTCTAATTTAAATTTTTTTGGTGTTATTTGGTGATTAAATGCAATTCTCATGATTTTTCTATGGTCAAGATGCAATAAAGTTTTGGGCGCGTTAGTTTTAGTATTTGCATACTTCCATCAGGGATCAAATTTTCTCTTTGCATTTTCGTTTTAGGGGTTCCATACTGAAATTTTTACATCATTTCATTAGGTCATGTCAAACTAATCCATTGATGGTTGTCTTCTCTTCAGAAAATCTACTTTCTCCCTCATAAAGTATACTTGTCAAACTATCTTCAGGTTGTCTTCAGTCATGGTTTCATGGTAAAAATGTAATCATGTTTTCATTAGGTCATAGGGCATGTTTTCATTAGGTCTTAGGGTTTCATTTCCAAGGTCAAGAGCATGATTTAAAGGTGTAAATAAAAGGCAGCAAGGGTATGAGGATGGTAAATAAATCAAGAATGATGGCTAGTAAGTCATAGTCACTATATAATTATCTTTTTAACTAACGTAATTTTCACCTCAAAAAACATGTTTTTGAGGTAAAAATATATTATTTTGAGTTAATTTGTATTTCTTACGTAATTTTAAGTCACTTTATGTAATAAATGATCTCGGCTGCACCAATGCATCTCTCCTTGCTACAAGACAAAGAAACACTGCAAAAATCAGTTCAAATTGAGCATCGTCCACCTGAAAAGGAACAAAAAAGAAAAGGCATTAAAAACAGAGATTTGAAAAAGGTCAAGAAACATTAGGAAGTGGGTTTTTCTAGTGAAAAATCAAAATCTACTCCTATATAAGGTGTCACATTTCATTTTCAAATTCATCATTCTCATTTGGCAAAGAAGAAGTCAAAAAGTGAAGAAAAGAGGAGAGGTTGAGTGAGTTTTGGGCCAAGGAGAAGTGGCATTGCACTTCTGGAGTTTGGTGTTGTGCATTTCAGGCAGTGGAGGTAGAATCGCGCATTAAAAGGGTGGCGCTACACATTCAAGAGGGCGTTGTGCACCTGTAGCGGGCGCTGCGCGTTGAGCAGCAAAGACCAAATAAGCCTCCAACTTCATAAAAACTTCCAAAAGCGCCCTCTCATCTCTCAAACAAGTAAGTGCCCTCACTATACCTCATCATTGAGTTGCAATTGAAGTGTTTGAAGGTAATTTACCATGAAAAATGTGAAACCCTAGATTCTCCCATATTACACCACAAAAACCCTAATCCCCTCTATTTATCACACCATCTATTAGTGAAGCCCTAAAACTCTCCCCTATATCATTCCATAACATTTTATACCCTCTCATCCTTCATCCCACAAGTTATGTTTCAAAAAGGACCTAAGCCCCTCTCCCCCATTTTCATGATTCATACCCTCCCCTTCATTTTCTAGCCCACCAAATTACCTCACCAGGTCATCTCTCATTCCCTCACTCCTAAATCACTCTTACTCACTCCCTTCATCCCGTTTTTAGGAGTGCATAGCCTCAAACTTTGCAAACATGGACAGAGAAGACAGAGACTATGAGGAGGAGGAAAACACTGGCAGTGATAGTTTGACAGATAAACCTTGGCATCAAAGAAAACCACACAAGGGAGGTAGAATTATTTGGGAGGACCCATCAAACCTTAGAGAATTGCAGGCATCTCAGTTGGTTGTCACTTGTTTCAGACATCTAGGGTGTTATGAGTTTTGTGAGCAAGTAGAGAGAGTTCAACACCACCCTGAGCTCACCAAGCTTTTTATAGCCAATCTTCGGGACAACAAGGTGACTCTTGCTGGGGTGAAATTTATAGTTTCATCTTCCATTATTGTGGATTCAACCAAGATTTTTAATGTAGGGGAGAAGTGGTACAAGGAACAGGACCTGGATGAACACTATTATGAGTCTTATATCAAACCCAGGTACAGAAATGTAGTAAAAGGCTTTTTCCTTTCAGGTTCCTTGAAGACAAGTATGCCCCCGTGATGAAAATTATCATGAAATATTTCACTTGTAATGGCATATTTTCCAGACTGTACACCTATCACATCAGGTTTCTCATGCATTTTACCAAGGTGAGGATGTTAAACCTCCCTTATTTCTTATTCAGGAATATTGAGAAGATGGCCCACTTTGTGCAGAAAAAGCCATACCCTCAGCAGATGAGTAGTCTTTATCAATATTCCCTGATCAAGATGAGTGTGCTTCATCATCTTAGCCTCCTCAACATATCTTGGAAGACATTCATTTCTCATGACATCTTCAGGGGTCCTCAAATTCCTCCACTAGTGTCTCAAGAATTAGGAGGACCTTCTAGTAGTGCTCAGGTGAAGACAGATGAGAAGGCCAAAGAGACTAGAGCTACTGAGGTGCTCAGGACCTACATGACATATCAGAGGTGCACCAGGAGATTATTTGTAGATGATAGGCAAGTGTTTCCTCCACAATATGTGGAAGGGACCCTGCCTTCTTCATCAACTCATAGGAAAATGCTTGCTCCACAGGATGTGGAAGGGGCTTTGCCTTCTTCATCAACACAGTAGGAACAGGTGTAGAAGCTACACAAAGTGAAGGAAAAGATGTAGGTGCAAGATCTTGATGATGAGGAGAAAAGAGACTTTGATTTGACAGAGCATGATGAGGTGGAGCAGCATTATACTCATCATGGCATGGAAATAATTGACTTAGAGGCTCAGGATGAAGAAATAATAAAGGACATCATCACATAAGAAAAGGAGGCTCAAGTCCAAGCATTGATGGACAATTTGAAGAGAGCCCTCTCCTGGCCTAGTAGGGCTAGCTACTTGGCTAAGGGTGGTTTTTGGTTACCCTAGCATTTCCTTCCTTCAGCTTGAGGTTCAATCCAGGTGATAACATATTGGCGACCATAGTAGGGACAAAATATCAATCACCCCAGTAGTATCTTTCATTTGAATTCTTCAGCTTGTGGATGATGAGTTTTAGAATTTACTAGTTTGAATTGGGAAGTTGTAAAGCAATATATAAAATTTCAAAATTAAGCATATTGGCTTTGCAAAAGTACAACAAATCCAATCCAGATCCGAATCCTCTAGCCATTGTCAGTGATCCTCCCAAAATTGGGCGGAAATCTAAGAAAGTTGCAGAGAAATTCAGTGTAGCAGAAGAACAATCAAGTGATGTTTTCATTCCTCATGTTCATTCACTCCCAGAAAGGTTAGACACTCTATAAGATATTGAGTTTGATGTTCATTTTGAGCAAAGTCTATTTCACAGTAAATCTTTGAGTTGGATTGATCAAATAATTGTTGATTGAAGACTTGTTTACACAAATTAAATCAGGGTCACAACTTATTCATGCTCTCAATCAGTTGCAGAACCTTTCTTCAAACGTAGACACTTGGGTGAAAATAGGCCATCTTTTAATTTTCGAAATAGTTCCTTTACATATACTGCAACTCAAACAATTCCTTACCCACTACTTTCATCTTTACAGATAGTTCATTATATTCCAATTGTTGTTAATTCCCCTTTGAATATACTGAGTACCCCAATCCTTGCTTTAAATCCACCTCCCCCACCTCGATTTATGGCTACCCGGTATGCACCCCTTGTTTTACCTCAAAATCTTGGTGCCATGCCTGTTGATTATCAAACCAAAATACCTTTCTTTGATGCCACTCAAACCATTATAGCTCAGCAACATGTAGATAAAATGAATGATTTCTTTGACCTCCATGAAGTAGAAATTGAAGATGTGATGATGAGATTGTTTATACAAAGCTTTGGAGGTGAAGTTCGGAAATGGTTCAGAGCTTTACCAGCAGCTTCTATCACCACTTTACCACAGTTCCTGGATTGATAGGAGGTGAAGAAGAATCCACTTTAGATATTGTCTGAGTATAAGAACATCAAAATAAATGTTGGTGAGGGTGTGCAAGACTATTGTGTGAGGTTTAATGCAGTATACAATGCTATTCCTGCAAACATTAAACCACTAGAGGGATTGGCTTTGCTCAAGTTTCCAGACGGTTTCGATACTGATATGGCATATTAGTTGCAGGAACGTGATCCTACAACACTAGAAAACATGCAAAAGAATGTCATGAGTGTAGAAGCAAGGCTTAATGATTGCACATAAAGCATACTTAGTAATGGATAATTACTTTTATATCAAAATTCGTCATTGCAACTAAAATTATTAACCATAAATGTAGAATTAATCTCTTGATTCCTTTTCAATAAATATCTATATATATCTTACATGAAAATTAGAATATGTGGAAGATTGTGTTACCGGGAATAGTGTCCACTCGAATTTTGCTATTCCCACTAAGACTGGTAGCTATCTTAGAAACAAACAAGTAAAGTCTACTTTCGCTTTCCTTTATGAAAATAGATAGGAGTGGAACAAAGGAGACCAACCTTAGTCTTGCGCTTGATTTCCTCTCCTTCCTGATAGAGATTTTCCACTTCTTCTTTATCTGCCCAGCTTCAAAGAGCACCTGTGGAATCACAGCAACATAGTACTATTGAAGAACAAAGATCTATAGTCATAAATAACACAGGACTAGATGTGTGTTAACCATACAAATGCATATATAATGAAACATACAAGAATATGGAGGAAAAACTTGAATAGCTTTATTAAGAATGAAAAGTAGCAAGAGGATTACAACCAATATGTTCTGACCCAGCATCATCCTCCAGCAAGAAATCCCTTCTTCACCTCAAGTAAAGCTTAGATCACCCAACACTATGAATATACACCAAAAAACCAACAACACTTCTCTATAAGATACAAAATTCCAGCCTCTGGATCTCTGTGATGAAGGGATCCATATATAGATGATTGTAGGGAGGTGAGTCATCTTCTGGGGTCTTGATTAGTGTCCTCTCTCTGATAGTTCCTACTTCACTTGGATGATGATCTCTTACTCATCCCTGGTCGAAAAACAGAGAGGCAAGTGTCAGAGGAAGCTTCTGGAAAGATTCCATGATTCTTCCACCTCGCATTTTGTCCCTGCCATTTGTCCATTCCCAACCATCGCACCCTACAGGAGGAGCCATTTAGTATGCATTACACACCCTGTACACTGGGAAGGTGATATGCATTGCACCCTCTGCACTGGGTTTTCAGTATGGTCCGTTTTGACCATTTATGAGCAGTTTTTAGTGGAGAACTTCTGGGAGATGATGTATCAACTGACCTTGTTCCTTTAGGCAGTGAAGCAACACTTTTAGGGACTTAGGAGCCCTCAGTTTATGGACATTTATGATTGGGTTTGAAGTGCCCAAAAATGTCTATAACAGATTGGAATATGAACAAAGATTGAAAAAGAGAGAATGTTAAATGAGATAAACAATGATAATTTCTTTGACTCTATTCCTCTAAAAGTCAAAAGAGGTATTCTTCTGCTGGATTCGAAAGAGTTTGGTGCAAGATCTTATTTTTATGATTCAGAAGTCTCAGGTCACAAATGCAATTGGGTTCCAGACCCAAGTTGTTTCAGAAAACGTCGCCTACATTTTCTTCATTCTATCAGTCGGCACCAACAACTTTAAATACTACTACACATGATTATAAGGGAAAAACAAGTCAACAATTATAAATTTTTTGTGGATCTGGAAGACATCAAAAGTATGCTACGAATTATTTGCTTCAACCTCAATGACATTGACACCAGACTGGCTAGAGTGGAGAAATATGTAGTCTCTGGATCAAATATTGAATCAATGAAGGACCATGAGTCTCCTGCAGTTATTAATGATGTGCATTTGACTGAAGCACCTTTGGTTTCTACCTCACCTCAACAAAACTCAACGCCACTCTCACTGGTTCTCATCTCCCACTAGTATCCTAGGAATGTACTTCTCTTTCAAATGATGCCATGACACTGGTATGGTTGGCTTAGTTTCTATTGTACTCCTGGTTCTCATTTTATTGGCTCTCGCTTCCACTCTTGGTTCTTGTTTTCTAATGCACTCTTGGTTTGGTTTATGGTGCATTCTTGGCATGATCAATTTTGTAGTTCCTTGCTTCTTATTTTTTAAGACAGTCATTGGTCCTATAATGTTGAAAAGTGTAACTAGGTTAGGTCTTCATAATGACATGTGTAATTGTGATTTTATGTAATTGATGTAAAGAAGAAAAATAAAATTATTATTGTAATTGTCTCATGGGTTTCATGAGCAAGGAATTTTATTTTTAGTAATGGCTCCCATTGTGAGCCCTTAGGATTGGTCATAAAGTCAAAGTGAGTCAATTTCATGTATGAAGGACCCTTCTTGGGCATGTTACATTAGTATATGAGTCAATAAAAGATTCAAATATCCCTCCAAGACCCAGCTTAAGCATCTCCTTCAAGTCGGACTTAAATGAAATAATTAGTTTGCACCAAAATGCATGTTAGCTCACCCACAGTTTAGGTCGAATTATTATGGATGCTCCAACCACTATAAATAGGGTAGCTTGGCCTCATTTCATACACAGAATTTTGGTCATCAAGAAGTCTGCAATAGGAAGTGTGAATTTCATCAAGGAAGCCTATAACCAAGTGAAGGAAGGGAGAAGATAACTAAGGTCAATTTATGATCTGTTTTGGGTTGATCTACACCACACGTGCGAAGAAAGCATGTTATCCACGCAGGAGAAGCTCAGGTATCACAGTCTCCTGTGAAGGAGAGGTTAAGGAAGAGAACAAGTTCATTATCAGGCTGAGTTTCCAAGGAAGTTTCCTCCACCTAAAGTGAAGGGAATCAAGCTTCCATAGTTGATAATTTACACATGCTAGGGTATCTGAAGGAACCCAAGTATTCACAGGTCTGGAGCAGAGAAAAAGGAAGTCGAGATCTAAAGTACAACTGAGGTACAAAAAAGGCAAGAAATTGGACCAATTTTTGACTTGAGCGCACAAGAGAAGAAATGAAAGGGAACTTTTGTCTTGGTCTTGTAGTGGAAAATAGGTCAAGGGTCTTGGTTTTGGTATTTTTCAATTAACGTCTCAATAAGAAGAAGAATTTGTTTGGGTTTTCCTCTCAAGTGGGAGAGGTTTTGGCCCTAGTTGATCATCTACATTTTATGTCTCTTGTCTCTTTATGGTTTATGCATTGGTAGTTATTTTATGAAGAAGAACACTATAAGGACCTAAACAAAAGAAGATCCTAATATAATAAGTAAAAAGCATTCCAAGTAGTTATCTAACAAAGAGAAATCACCTAACTATTATGCCCTAGATTTCTCAACATGGTATTAGATCTAAGGTGACAAAGTCAAGAAATGGCATCTTATCAAGGGACACTCAAGGATCAAATATCAATAAATACATCAAAGAAAATCCAAGAATATCATCACCAAAGTAAAAACCTACAAGGAAGTGACAAAACCTTAGATCGAAGAAAAGGTCTACATCAAAAGGAAGCCTTGCGAACCTCCAACCATCATCAAAAGACCACATAGACCCTCATTAAATTGAAGAAATATATGAATCAAGGTAGCTTGAATTTTATTCATCCAAGAGAAGCACTTCAAGATAAAGATCACATCATCATCTTGAATAAATTCAAAACACTAGTTCAATCAAACAAATCATTCTTGGGATCCGCTCTCAATCATCACCTCAAATATTTTGAAGTTGAAGTATCTTGAAGAATACTGATCAAAAGGAAGCCATATAAAAAGGTGTTGTCATCATCAAAAACGAAATCTCCTTTTTATTGAAGCAAGGATTTCATCTAGAAGAAGATTATCCAAGAAACATTAGAACATCTTCATCAATCATCATCAATAAAGGGATCAAGTTAAAGATTCTATCTTCACTTGACAAGTAAGTACATTTTTATTCTATAATGTAATCTAGTAAAAAGACTTCATTTTGTGAGGAGATCTATAAGTTGGTTGGGTCATCGAACTTCCTCACTTAGAAAAGGAGGATAGACATAGTCCTCGAAGAAAATGAAGTTATTGATCATGTCAATGGAAAAGTATCCAAACCATCCGAAGGAAAAGAATTATCCAAATACATGGAAAGGGATCTAAGGGCTCAAGATATTCTTATGGATTCTATCAAATATTCCCTCATTCCCTGTATAGCAGAGTTGGAGACATCAAAATAGATATATGATAAGTTGATATAACTATTCTCTGAAAGTGCGATAATAAAGGTCATATCACTTAGATTTGATCTAAACAAATTGAAGGTATCAAAGGATGAAAGGATAACTACATGTCTCTCAAAAGTATCCCAAATAAGAACTCCACTTCAAGATCTAGTAGAGATGATGCCTAATAAATAAATGGTCTCCATTGTTCTAAATGCATTAACTAATGAACAAGGTAACCTCATATCAAATGCTCGTAAGGAGAAGAAATTTATCCCATTCAAAAAATTGTGGTTTCTAAGCAAGATAGAAGAAGACAGGTTGATGGAAAAATTGATGAAGGACCAAGTGAAAAGGGTCAAACATTTACTAATAGGAAAGGGAAGTTCGAGAAGCATAGTTCTCAATGTTATGTATGTAAAGAATATGGGCATTACAAGAGAGATTGTCCTAAGCACAATAAGGAAAATAACAAAAGGGGAAGTGAAGAAGCCCATATCACCGAAGAAGTGGAGGAAGTTGAAAAGAAGAAGTCCAAGAAAGAGGAAGTAAAATATCTCTACTATGACTGAGATATTCTTCCTCGCCTAGTTCTTTTCAAGTTATTTTTCTCTGTTGTAAGATATGGCTATCATGATCCCCTTAGGAAAATGATAGGATGCATCATAGCCTCATAGAAGCATTGAAAGAAATAGCTTGTGTAATCATCATGGAGAAGCATGAAAGATGGCTGAAATTCAAATCCATGGCAATCAATTATGGAAGGATATAGCTCTAGGGAACCTCACTAGGAGAATAAGTAGTACTTATGGGAAAAGAAAAAAAGAAAAATTTATCTGGCACAAGGCTCATCATACATCTATCAAAAGGAAACATTTTTTGGTTGAGGATACTCAAGATCCTCTACTGTAATCTTCGTCAAAAGGTGCACCAATCAAAAGGAATCAAGGGTCATCAAGAAATCCAACTTGTGAAATTCATTGGAAGATGGTATGATGACAAAAGAGGTGAAGCAGATCATGGGATTGAATTTCCTTCAATCAAGGAAGTTGTTGAAGGGAAGTCTAAGATGACCTAAAGGAAAATGAGGTATGTATTCTTGTATTCGATATTATAAAGTCATGTCATATGGTTGTAGGTATCATGGATAAATTCTCTATCTCGAGAACTTGATTAAAAGAAAGGATCTACTCCTCTAAGAGAATTCCAGAAGGCATGAATCACACATTAACTGGATGAAATAAACATAATATGTCCTCATATGGAATATGAGGTGGTTGACGATAATTAGAGGAACTCTGATTCAAAGTTATTGGGAAGGAAATTTGTGAAGAAAGAAAGGAAGAGACCATGAAATATGCAACCATGAAGAAGGAAATCAACATCCGAGAACTAAGAGATTTGACTAGGATATCTCCATGAAAGATATGATGACTATGATAAAGAAAGAGACCCTTTTAGTATATATGTTTTGGAGATGTGTCAATGTGTATGTAGGATGCTGATGTGAACTAGAAGATGTCATGATGAAAGACCATCACAAAGGTAATTTTTTTTATTTAATTTTCATTTCTTATTTTTGAATGATATCATGATGGGCTTATGCAGGGATGTCGCAGGAAGAGCTAAGGATATCTTCCACCACTAATGACCACGTAGTAGGATGAAATATCCTTAAGGAAACATGGCATGAAGTAGGCAGCATCACATGAAGGAAGGTGAGACATTGACTGGTGGATCACTTTTCGATGAAAGAAATGATGACATGACTCAAGGATGAAAGTGATGGATGTTTTTTTCTCTACGAAGAAGTCCCAATGAATGTAGACTCCATGAAAAATAAGAAACTCATGACATCGAATCAAGGAGTTCTACGAGTAGTTGGTTGTGCCATAATCTCCACCTGAAGAGTTGCTAGGAGCAAGTCCCTGATCAAGAGGGAGCTTTCAAATTCCCTATATAAGAGGGATATTGAGTACATTCCTTCATGGAACGAATTTGTCATCCCTGGTTAAGAAGGAGTGATAGTTGTGGTTCTCTATCTCATGTGGTGTTCACTAGCCCAAGCCTAATAGTCGTAAGTCTTAGTGAAGGCCATGAGGAGAGATATAGACACATCATTCTTGTCTTCACTTGGGTATACAGAATTGAGGATTGGGTAAACATTTGGCATCCAATACTCTTTGAGGATGATTTATGGAATCCAAGATAAGGGTAGTCACAGAGGACTGATATTCTTTGAAGACTCGGAATCCAAGCTAAGAATAGTCTTGGTGGAACACATCCTGAGAACCGAGGTGGGATATGTTCCAAGAGTGATAATGATGAGGGTTTCTATACATCATTGGTCTCGCTAGCATTGAGCTCAGATATTGTGGAGAGATAGAGTTATTATTCAAGGCCTTGCTATGTGACAATGATGGTTGATAAGATGATATACAGATGGGTTACCAATTTGACTCTTCTTATGAGAAATTCATCAGATTGAGAATGACCAAGTACCATTATGAATACCTCCCTAGTTAATAGGGAGTGTTGAAAAGTATAACTAAGTTCGGTATTCATAATGAGATGTAATTTTGATTTTATGTAATTGATGTAAAAAGGAAAAATAAATTAATATTGTAATTCTTGTCTCATGGGTTTCATGAGAAAGGAATTTTTTTTTTAGTAATGGCTCCCATTGTGAGCCCTTAGGATTGGTCATAAAGTCAAAGTGAGTCAATGTCATGTATGAAGGACCCTTCTTGGGCATCTTACATTTGTATATGAGTCAATAAAAGAGTCAAATATCCCTTCAAGACCGAGCCCAAGCATCTCCTTCAAGTCGGCCTTAACTGAAATAATGAATTTGCACCAAAAGACATGTCAGCTCACCCACAATTTAAGTCAGCTTATTATGGACACGCCAACCACTCAGCATCATTTCAGAGACAGGATTTTGGTTATCAAGAAGTCTACAATAGGAGGTTTGAAGTTTATCAAGGAAGCCTATAACCCAGCGAAGGAAGGGAGAA